>SOPF01015818.1:0-20445 GCA_012979155.1 Hypericum perforatum
AATTCAATTCATTCAACTTAGATAATTCGATTACAATCAAGGACTTACATTTATAATTAAAAGAAATTGAAAGAACTTGGCTGGTCATAAAGCTTACTCGGCCAAGAGTCATAAACGACGAATCTATACCAATTGTGATAAGACATCCAAATTAAAAGGACTGGCACTTAGGCCTTATTCATTTCAAAAGTAAAAGTGCAAGTTGGTGCTCCGAAATGTCTTCAAGTGCAAGTTGATATGCAATCTTCAATCTGAATGGATGGAAGTCTCGGATTCATTTGATATGCCTACATCATTCTCCCCTTCTTGAAAATAAGCTTGTCCACGAGCAGGTAACTTCGAGGGAAGAGGAAAGGCATCAAAGTAAGGGGTTAAGTCCTTGACGTTGAATGTCCTTGAAACTCCAAATTCTGATAGTAAGTCAATCACATAAGCGTTGTTGTTCAAACGCTTGAGAACTTGAAAGGGTCCAAACTTTTGAGCTTGTAGCTTGCCTCTCAAGTTACTTGGCATTCTTTCCTTTCGAAAGTGAACCATTACTTGTTCACCAGGTTCGAAAATCTGTTCCTTTCGATGCAAGTCAACCCGTTCTTTCTCCTTTTGGTAAGCATCCTCCAACTTCTTATGAACCTCGTCAATAACTTGCTGAGCTTGTTTAGCAAAGTCAATGGCATTCGAATTATGCTTTGAGGGCTTGTTCACAGAGACCACATCCACAATATAGTTCGGCTCCTTCGTGTCCACCAATGAGAATGGTGTCTTCCCGGTCACCCTATGTATTGCACCATTGTAGGCGAACTCAGCAATAGGCAAGGCTTGGTCCCATTGCCTTTTCTTTTCGTGACAAAGGCTTCGTAACATACTGCCTAAGGTTCAGTTCACCACCTCAGTTTGGCCATCCGTTTGAGGGTGGGCCGTTGAGCTGAATTTCAATGTGGCATCAAACATCTTCCATAGAGTTTTCCAAAAACTCGCCAAAAACTTCACGTCACGATCCAAAATTATGGTTCTAGGAACACCATGCAGACGTACCACCTTCTTGAAGAATAATTTTGCCACTCCGGATGCATCGTTTGTTTTCCTACAAGGCACAAAGTGAGCCATTTTTGAGAGTCGGTGCATGATCACAAATATCGAATCAACTCCCCTTGGTGTACGAGGCAGACCAAGTATGAAGTCCATACTGATATCCTCCCAAATAGCCTTCGGAATGGGTAGAGGCAAATAAAGTCCCGTATTGTGCATGGTGCCTTTGGTTTCTTGACACACAACGCAATGCTGTATCATCTTGGCTACGTTCTTTCTCATAGTAGGCCAATGGAACCGTGATTTAAACGAAGCCAAGTTCTTGTCTCGGCCAAAATGTGCAGACAGTCCACCTCCATGCATTTCCCACATAAGCTGATCACGAAGTGACATCTTTGGTATGCATAATTGATCACCCTTCATTAGCAAACCGTCGTGCAAATAGAAATCAGCAACACCCTTCCCATCTTTGCATTGTTTCCACAAGCTCCCGAAGTCCACATCTTCTTCATACTGGTCCTTTAAACAATCAAAGGCCATAATCGACCCTTGGAGTTCAACCAACAAGCTTTCTCTTCAGCTTAATGCATCCGCAACCACATTGGAAGTCCCACTCTTATGCATGATCTTAAATGGGAACTTTTGAAGGTACGAGATCCAACGAACGTGCATAAGATTGCTTATCTTGGATTGATCATTTAAGAACTTCAATGCCTTGTGATCCGTGAATAGCACAAACTCTTTGCCAACCAGATAGTGCTCCCAAACTTTCAAAGCTCGAAACACGACATAAAATTCTTGTTCATAGGTCATCCAAGTTTGCCTATGTGCACTCAACTTTTCACTAAAGAAGGCAATAGGGCATTTCTCTTGAGTCAACACCACTCCTATTCCAACTCCACATGCATCTACTTCAACATGAAATAGTTTAGAAAAGTCCGGTAAGGCGAGTACCGGGGCTGAGATGAGTTTCTCTTTGAGCTCATTGAATGCTCGATCTATCTCTTCGTCCCATGCAAACGTGGTTTGCTTCTTAAGCAAGGTAGTTAACGGAGATGCCACCATGCTGAAGTTTCGAATGAATCTTCTATAAAAACTTGCTAGCCCAAGGAAACTCCTTACTTGTTTAACATTCGTAGGGGTTGGCCAGGTCTTGATGGCTTCAATCTTTGCATCATCGACGTGCACACCTTCTTTTCCCACTACGAACCCAAGAAATAGAATGCTTTCCTTCCAAAATGAGCATTTCTTTAAATTGATCAACAAGGAATTCGCACTTAATGCTTTGAAAACCCTCTCCAAATGCTCCAAATGATCTTGCTCCGACCTGCTATACACCAAAATATCGTCAAAGTAGACGACCACAAAGTCATCTAAAAACGGTTTCAAGACTTGGTGCATAAGTCTCATAAAGTTGCTAGGTGGGTTGGTCAGGCCAAATGGCATGACGAGCCATTCGTAAAGTCCATCCCTCATCTTGAAGGCCGTCTTCCATTCGTTACTAGGCCTTATACAAATCTGATGGTATCCACTTTTAAGATCTATCTTCGAAAAGATAGTGGATCCACTCAGATTATCGAGCATATCATTCAACCGAGGTATAGGAAATCTATAACCTACGATGATCTTGTTTATTGCTCGTGAGTCTACACATATGTGCCAAGAGCCATCCTTCTTTGGCACAAGAAGCGCGGGCACCCCACATGGACTCAGACTTTCTTGGATGAAGCCTTTCTCCAAGAGTTCTTCAACTTGCTCACATAGGATCTTATTTTCTTGCGGGCTCATCCTGTAGTGAGGTAGATTCGGCAAGGTTGCCCCTGGAATCAAGTCAATTGCATGTTGTATGTCACGTAGTGGTGGTAAACCTTTTGGAAATTCACCACGAGCAATCTCCGAATATTCACGTAACAACTTCTTCACGTGATCATGCAAATCTTCCCAGGCCTCCTCATGATCATTCATGTCCCGAACCACAAGCACATGACATCCTCCATATTCTTTTATTGACGCAAGCATAAGTTTATGAGAAGATACCAACTTTGTAGTACGCACGACATTGCTCATCTTGTTCTTTCCTGGCTTCAGTTTGGATGGCAACAAGGTGAATTGTTTTTCTCCTTTCTTCAACTCATATGTATTCTTCTCTCCATGATGAATTGCCTTGTTTTCGAATTCCTATGGTCGACCAAGCAGTATATGGCAAGCATTCATATCCAATACGTCACAAGTAACCGTATCTTCAAACTTTCCAATTGAAATTGGAACCTCGCATCTCAAATTCACTTTTATGCCGCCTCCTAATCTGATCTAGCCTATTGAGTAGGGCTCCAGATGTTGAATTGTCTTCAGACCTAATTTCTCCACAACGTTCTTGCTTATAAAATTTCCTGAGATCTGCCATCTATAATCACATCACACACGTTCCCTTTAACATGGCATCATGTCCTGAACAGGTTGGGGCGTTGAGATTCATCTTTCTTCTCTAAAACAAGAGATAACTTTTGTAACACAGCACAATAAGTGTCTTCGCTTCCAGAATCTTCATGATCTTCCTCTGAATTCTCGTCCACAAGAGCACAAAGATACGCACCAAGATTCTCCTCCTCTTCATCAGCTCTCTCCATAAGTTGGTTGAATTTTCTTTTTGAACAATTGCTAGAAATATGTCCGATCTCAATATACTTGTAGCATCGGATCTTTGTGTTTGTCTTGGACTCTACGTCTTTACCCTTGTTTTGCGAAATTTCAGGAACAACTTTCGCTTTGCCCATAATTTTTGGATCGTTTGTACCAACCGTCGCCTTATCTGAACCCTTGCCATAATTAGAACTTCCTCCTAGTCCAGAATAACGCGTGGTTGAATGCTTTTTCTTCATGGCCACACCAATCTTTTGCGCCTTCGCACATACATCACGAAAATAGATGAACGTGTCAAACTCCATGCGCGTCTTGATCTCGTAGTGCAAGCCATCAATAAATCGTGCAATAAGTTAATCATCATTGTCTTCAACGTCATTCCTCGCGGCCAAGCGCATAAACTCTATGATGTACTTATCTACAGTTTGAGATCCTTGCGTGCATGACAAGAATTGGGAATATAGGGTTTGATGATAATCAACGGGGAGAAATCGTTCCTCCAAGGCCTGCTTCATGGTTACCCAATCACGAATACGTCCTTGACCTCGTCTCCTACACATCTCTAGTTCCTTACGCCACCATACAGCTGCTCCCAACTCCAAATTGAACACGACGTAATTAACTTTCTGTTCCTCGAATAGATCCATGCAGTCGAAATATTTTTCAATTAAATACATCTAGTTTAGGAAACCTTTGATGTCCAAATCGCCATAGAACTTTTCAATGTTCATTTTGAATGGACGATCTACGCGCCTTACATGATCCAGTTCCCATTCAACATGCCTAGGATCACGTATTTCTTCTCTACGTGCATGGCGTCCACCTTCTCTTCTCCCTCAGCCTCTCAAACTGCGACCTCCTCCTCCCTTTGCCTCATGCTCTTCGTTCACTTCCTCATCTTCATCTTCAACTCCGAGGGGATTGTTTCTCATGTTAACTTGAGGCAGATGCAACGCGAGGTTAGTAAGTTGCGTGCAGATGTCTTGGATCGCAGTCTCCAAATTCACGAACCTTTGGTTCATGTTGAGGCCTGGATTTTCATTCGGATCTGCTATGTCTCTGATCGGATTTTAGTGGTGCTAGGTAGGAAAAAGGGATTCAGATCAATAATCATGAAATCCTGTTGCACGGTTTAGTGTTTAGTTCTCTCTCAACTCTCTGCGGTTATAATGTAAACACTCTCTCACTCACTCTCACAACTCAATCGTAGAAATTGAGTCAGATCTCACTCAAGCTCTGATACCACTTGATGTAGGCAGCGGAATAAAGTTTGATCAAAGTGGTGGTTTGGTTAAATGAATTGAACGAAAAATGAAAGGATAGATCTTCAATCAGGGACAACTCACGCTATATGATTGAAGGGGTTTGATTGAATCAAACAGCCAGCAAAGGGCGGGTTCGAACTAGACGTGCAAGTCCATGCACACATGCAAATCCATGCAAGTTTCATGCAAATCCATGCATAATTACACTTGGTAATTAAGAGATAAACTCAAATTCAATTCATTCAACTTAGATAACTCGATTACAATCAAGGACTTACATTTATAATCAAAAGAAATTGAAAGAACTTGGCAAGTCATAAAGCCTACTCGGCCAAGAGTCATAAACGACGAATCTAAACCAATTGTGATAAGACATCCAAATTAGAAGGACTGGCACTTAGGCCTTATTCATTCCGAAAGTAAAAGTGCAACTTGGTGCTCCGAAATGTCTTCAAGTGCAAGTTGATACGCAATCTTCAATCTGAATAGATGGAAGTCTTGGATTCATTTGATGTGCCTATATCACTAAGGGTACGTGATTGTCTCGACCTTCACAATTAGGGCAAAATGGCGATTATGTTAAACTAATTTGGGAAGGTCTATTTATATAAAAATTCCTAAATAGGCAATTTTTCCTCTGGTCCCCATACTTTTACTTATATGCCGAATAAGTCTTTACATTTAAACCCTTAATTTCACGATTCTTACATTCTCTCCCCCTTAAAATAAAGTTTATCCTCAAACTTACTTTGTTGTTTGAAGAAGTAGGGGTACTTTTCTTCCATTTCGGCACACAACTCCCAAGTGACTTCTCTCTCCGTGTGATTACTCCATTTTACCTTGACATATTCAATTGTCCTCCTCTGGAGTTGTTAGCTTTTGAAATCAACAATTCTTAGAGGTACCTCCTTGTAGCTTACATCTGGCTGAACCTCTGTTGGGATATCTTGAATAACATGCCCTTCCCTTTAGACATATTTCTGTAGCATTAACACATGGAATATGTCATATACCCCAGCTAACATTGGGGATAAGGCCAACCGACATGCCAACTTCCCTATTCGTTGTTTTATATCAAATGGTCTAACGTATCGTGAGCTTAATTTTTCTTTTAATCCAAACCTTCGAATTCCTTTGGTAGGTGATACCTTCAGGAACATATGATCTCCAACTTCAAATTTTATTTCTCATCGATGTTGATCAGCAAACTTCTTCTGTCGATCTTGAGCTACTTGAATTTGTTTCCGTATCTTTTCTGTGAGTTCTTTAAACATATTCAGTCCCAGAGTTTCCTTTTCTCCTATCTCATTCCAACTGATTGGCGATTGGCATTTCCTGCCATATTGAGCCTCATAAGGGGCCATACCTATACTTGCCTGAAAACTATTGTTATAGACGAACTCTAGTAATGGTAGGTGTCCTTCCCAATTTCTGCCAAAATCAAGTACACAAGCTCTGAGTAGATCCTCTAAAATTTGTATTGTACGCTCCGACTGTCCATCTATCTATGGGCGAAATGCTGTACTGAATTGTAATCTAGTCCCCAAAGCTTTTTATATACTCGTCCAGAATCTAGACAAGAATCGGGTATCCCTATCTGATGTGATACTCACTAGTATGCCATGTAGTTGGACTATTTCCCGTATATACAGCTCTGCCCTTTGCTCAATGGTCATACCTGCCTTGTATGCTATGAAATGGGAAAACTTGGTAAGGCAATCCACTATTACCCATATTGCATCTTTACCCCACCGATTTTTTGGAAGTCCCGTCACAAAGTCCATGGTAATCTTCTCCCACTTTCATTCTGGAATGTTTAATGGTTGTAGGAGGCCAACAAGCCGTTGTGTTCTGCCTTAACCATCTAGCATATCATACATCTGGCCACATAATCTGCTATTTCTTTCTTCATACCAAGCCACCATAAAGTCTACTTGAGGTCTTGGTACATTTTGGTTCCCCCAGGGTATCCAGCATAATGCGAGTTATGGGCTTCATCCATTATTAATCCTTTTAGTTCCTGGTTGCCGAGACATGTAACCGATTCTAGTAGTATAAATAATCATCATTCCCTCTGTGAAATTTGGTTATCTCTTCCTGTTCAGCCTGTTATCTGAGATTGATCAATATGGTGTCCTAAAGTTGCCCCTCCCCTATTTGGGTTCTCAATATGGGTTCCAACTCTAAATTTATTGCTAGTCCTCTCTGCTCCTTGGAGTTTTCCAATCCCAGACTCCTTAATTGTTGTATCAGCTCCTCCTGGGATGTGAGTCCATCTGTGGTCTGGTTCTTTCGGCTGAGAGCATCGGCTACTACGTTAGCCTTGCCAGGGTGGTAGTGTATCCCAATATCGTAATCCTTGATTAGCTCTAGCCACATCCGTTGTCTTATATTTAATTCTTTCTATGTGAAGATATATTTGAGACTCTTATGGTCAGTATAAATGTCACAACGCGCTCTGTAGAGGTAATGTCTCTATACTTTGAGCGCATGAATCACTATTGCTATTCACGATCATGGGTAGGATAATTCCGTTTATATGTTTTAAGTTGCCTGGATGCATATGCAATTACTTTATCTTCCTGTATCAGTACACATCTCAACCCGTTTCCTGATGCATCATTGTAAATGGTGTAGTCCTTCCCCTCTATGGATTGTGCTAGTATAGGAGCAGTCACTAACCTTTCTTTTAGTTCTTGAAAGCTCTTCTCGCACTCTTCATTCCATATAAATTTAACCCCCTTTTGGGTTAATCTGGTTAATGGCATTGCCAACTTAGAAAATCCTTCCACAAATCGACGATAGTATCCTGCCAAGCCCAGAAAATTGTGTATATCAGACATATTTCTTGGTTGTTGCCATCCTACCACTGTCTCAATCTTATTGGGATCTACAGATACTCCTTCCCAAGTTATAACATGCCCCAGGAAGGCAACTTTGTCGAGCCAGAACTCACACTTCTTTAGTTTAGCTTATAATTGCTTCTTCTGTAGCACCTGTAGTATAGTCCTTAAGTGTCCTTCATGTTCCTCCTTGCTTTGGGAATATACGAGAATGTCATCTATAAATACTACCACACATTTGTCCAGATAGGGTTAAAAGGTTCGATTTATTAAGTCCATAAACTTTGCCAGTGCATTGGTCAATCTAAATAGCATAACTAGGAATTCGTAGTGCCCATATCTTGTACGAAATGATGTCATGTGCACATTTTTGTTCCTAATTTTTAACTGATGGTAGCCCGAGTAGAGATTTATTTTTGAGAAGACTGTGGCCCCTTTTAGTTGATTGAATAGATCATCAATTCTGGGCAATGGGTATCTATTCTTAATAGTAAGCTTGTTTAACTCCCGATAGTCTACACACATTCTCATGGAATCATCTTTCTTCTTTACAAATAGCACTGGTGCCCCATATGGGGAAACACTGGGTCTGATGAATCCTTTATCTAATAATTCTACTAATTGTACCTTTAGTTCTTTTAGTTCTGCGGAGACCATACAGTATGGTGCCTTAGATACTGGTCTTGCTCCGGGAATCAACTCCATTTGGAACTCTACTTCACGATCTGGTGGTATCCCTTGTACTTCTTCAGGAAAGACATCTAGAAATTCTCTGGCAATTGAAATCTGGTCTAATAGAGTTTCCTTCCGAACATCCATTGTGGAGGCTAAATAAGCTGTTGCGCCACCTCGTACCAGTCGCATTGCTTCTATCGTCAAAATCATTGACAATGGTGATTTTATGCTCTGACCCACATATGTGAATTCTTCTTTTTCTAGTGGCCAAAATACCATAGTCTGACACCTGCAATCAATAGTAGCATATTGCCCTGCCAACCAGTCCATTCCTAATATGACGTCAAAACCCATCATTCTCATGACTCGGAATTCTCCCCTGAGTTGATGACTGCTTATAACGATATCACAATCACATTTATGGTCCATGATAATGGTCTTCCCTAGTGGGGTTCTGGCTACCATCTCCTCCTCACATACACTTCTTATTAATTTATGTCTCTTTACAAAGTGTTTAGCAATGAATGAGTGGGTTGCTCTAGAATCAAATAGTGTGCTTGCGGGGTACCCAGATACTAAGAATTTACCTGCGCCAAAGTTATATACTTCACATGACATTCTCCTATTGATACACACTTAGCATGACATTCTCCTATTGACATACACTTAACATGACATTCTCTTATTGACATACACTTAACATACCACATTCTCTTATTAACACATGTACTATATGAAGAAGGAAAAGAAATTACCTGTCACCACGTCTCCTTGCTTGTTTGTTTCAGTTTGGTTAAGAGCATAAACTCGTGCTAGAGCCCTCAGTATTGGGTTCTCTCCTATCCGAATATTGCAGCCATTAGAGTTTGTGGGTGCTAAGGCCCGCTGCATCTCAGGGCAGGTAGCTAGTTGATGTCCCATCTTCCCACATTTAAAGCATGCACTAGTAATCCATCTACATTGCTCTTGGGTGTGGCCTATTCATTTGCATCGCTCACACCATGCACCCAAGTTCCTGGTCGAGTTTGGGTTGTAGGGTCTCTTAGCAGATTCGATTAACTGGCCCTTCGTATTTTGACTCCACTTCCTCTTTGTCGGCTCCTTATCCACTTTAAGAGTTATTGAGGAAATTAATTAGCTGGAAGAACAGAAATACACATCTACTTATAGATACGAGATAACCCACCTTTTTACACCGAAGGTTCTATTTGACTACTAAAGCTCTCTCAAGGACATCCTTGTAGTTGGGCAGCATGAGTGGCACAACGAGATCTCTAATGTCTTCAGCTAAACCATCCTCAAATTTCTGAGCTCGTGTGTCCTCATCAAGTGATGTAGTAGACTTGAACATTGAGAGACGATTAAACTCCTGGTCATATTTCGTCACTATCTTGTTCCCTTGTACAAGCTGGTCAAACTCTCGAGCCATCTCCCTTTTCCTGGAGCTGGAATGAATCTCTCCCTGAAATCCTTTAGGAATGCTTCCCAGCCATAGACCGAAGTCTGGGAAGTTCCCTCCGCAGCAGTCACCCGAATCCTCTTCTGGGTTTCCTACCATCTTAATGCATCACCGGTTAGCACATAGGTAGCAAATATCACCTTCTCAGCAGGTAGGGTTTGTGCATCTGAAATGTCTTCTATCTCTATTACCCAGTCCTCTACTTGTACCGATTCTTCTATACTATCAAAGCTAGGTGGCTTGACTCTCTAAAATTTGCGCGCATCTCTAGTAGCCCGTGAAGCTTCCTTCTTGTGTGAGCCATGGTCCTGATATCACTACAACATTACTCCAATGCACCACCCATAACAAGAAATTTTCCAAACATATGTGAATGAACATAACAGTAATGAACAGGTATTCAGCACAATGGGAACAATACTTCCTACATAACTACGTAAGCACAACATTCCCTTCCCATTCACTAAACACCCATATCATAATCGCAGCAAGGTTTTCATTCACAATGTACTTAAGTTACTCATTCTATCAACCAAGATCATTCCATGGACACTTAAAGTAATGACCACACGCTAAATGCATTAAAAGTTCGGAAAAGCTAGAAAATTTTTGTCAAAAACATGAAAAATATCTGGCAAAAATCTTTAAATGGCCGTAACTTTCAAACGAAAAACATTTGTCTCCAGAACTCAATCGTTCTGGCAAAGAAGGAAAGGGTGTAGATCTTGAAATTCCCTTTCCGAAAACATATTATAATAGAAAATCGGATTAAAGAGTCAAAAGTTATGGCTGTTCAAAGTTTTGGCAGTTTTGATGCAAAATTACGTGAAAATATGCACCTAACTTTCTACAGCAACTTTTCACCGCAAACTTTCTAACCACCAAAACTCCCCGGATCGCTCAAATGTATGCACATGCGAATGTGGGTGATTTTAAATGCTCTGATACCATAATTTGTCATGACCCCAAGTACAGAAGTGACAAATACCGGGAATTAAATCTCCCTAGGCACCAGACTTTTATTTCAAAAAAGAGTCCAAAACATGCCAAATCCCGAAATTGCCTTTACATCAAAATAATTAAAGTTCATAAATAATGACATGCAAATGATGATATGCAGCGAAAGGCTCCCTCTAACCCTGATCCTCTTCGAACGATCTAAACACATACGATGAACATACATGTGAGTCGAATAACTCAGTAAGTTGAATCAATTTAACATACTTTCATCGAAATCAGTCACATATCACAGCTTCCTAGCCAACTAACAAATTCTGTAGCCAACTTACACTTAACCTACTAATATAATAACTCTGGAGTAGTAGCCTATCTAATTATACTTAACCAACTAAGCTTTCTTAATGAAACGATCTCCTATCCAAATACCTAACCAACTAATCACATAACTCATAGTAGTTCATATCACAGTTCTTGTCCAAAGCCTTATCACATACATATCCGATTTCAACTCATAATCATACATCAAATCCGGAAACACGAACTTAGCAAATTACACATCAATTCGGAACCACAAAACTAGCAAGCACAACCCGCAAATGCATATCAACTTAGGAAACACGAAACCAGCAAGGCGCCCATACCCAAGTTCGATTTTAGAATCGAATCTAGATCAAAATAAACAGAAACGACTTTACACATAAGGACTTAATACTCATGGATTTGAATTCAATATTAAAACTAAATCCGAATCCAAAAGTTGTCGAAACCCAACTCGAATTTCAAATTTGAAATCGTGTTCCTACGGTTTGCATGTGTTCAGGCCTGAAATTGGAATCCGAGTTCTGTTAGAATCCAATTTTAGACAGACTCAAAATGAAAATTTCACTTACCTATTCTTGTTTATGGAATTGATTTGCCCCCTTCTCCGTCAATTGATCATTCTCTCGACCCTAGTAACAAAATAAAAGTTTCATATTTATTTTAAAACAAACAACCAATCATCAACTAGAATCTGAGAAGGGGAAACAGTACGAACAACTTACCCTCTTCATGCTGAGATGGTTGGGCGATTTCGTTCTCTCCTCCTAAGGGTACATGATTGTCTCGACCTTTATAATTAGGGCAAAATGGTGATTAGGTTAAACTGATTTGGGGAGGTCTATTTATATAGAAATTCCTAAATAGGCAATTTTCCCTTTGGTCCCTATACTTTAACCTATATGCCAAATAGGTCTTTACATTTCAACCCTTAATTTCACGATTCTTACAACTAAAGTGATTTTTTGGTAACTGACCTGGTGATGTGGTTGTTAGGATCGCACAACACCAACGCAAGAACAAAGTTGCACAAAGAACATGGACACAAGATATAACGTGGTTCGGCCTAATACCTACATCCATGGTGAGAAAGGAGAACTTTTATTGATGAGAACTGAGTTACAAAGCTTTATATAACCCTATAACATGCCTTTATATAGTAGACAATACTTGGGGTACAAGAAAACCTATTTAGGCCAAACTAGGAGTCCAAAATGAATCCCAAGCTGATTAGGAAAACCTATTATGGTCGCTAGGTTCGAAGAGCAGAAGCTATCTATTCCTCAGCCCAACGGCCGCTGGCCAGGCAACGGTCACTACCCCCAGTAAATTCCTCGCCATAATTCAACAATCTCTACCTTAGAAAGAAATCATCCTGTGCGAGAAACCATGAAGTTCCACCCGAACTTCAACAAACTCTACCTTGACGAAGACTCCGCCCCATGAAAAACTATGAGAACTTGCAAAACTCAATTCGACTATCGACTAACTCCATCAATCGTAGATAACTGCCATCATCAATAAGACCATCTCAACTTTTTCATGTCTCTTCATTCAATTACTTGGAGCCAGCACCAAAACTTGAGCTTTTGAGCTTACTTGGCCTATACTCTCCAATCTTCATTGAACCCAAAATAGCAAGTCTCCTTGCAGAAGCAACCTTGCGACCAATAGACGTACCCTCTATTATCTGGTCAGTTCCATGCTCCACAATCTCGAACCCCTCTTCTACCAAACTACCTTGCCACAAACCAATGATATTTGTTATAGCGTACAATGTGCAACCTTTTGTTTTACTTAGTAAAACTATCAACATGCTTCGAACACCAAAGTTCGTCCTTGAGTGAGATACCCGATCTGCGCGTAATGTCACTAATGACTTTACAAACCCAATGCCAAGCCTACCAGATACCTTTGACGTGCATTTCCTTTTAGACAACCATAGTGAGGCCCAACTAACAATGCTTCTCCAAGACAACCATGACTTTCTGTCAACCATACCTCCACAAAACTACCATAGCTTGCTATCAATATCCCTGCAAATTCTAACTCTACTCAAACCATCCATATCAAGCCTTTGCTCCCTCACGCGAACTAACTTCATATGACTTGAGCTTTTTGTCTCTCCCTCAGAATACAAGGATGTGACTCCACCTACAATAGTGTCCCCCCACTAACCTGTAGGTATTACAAATATCTCTTTCACCCTTCATCACCACCACAGCATTTTTCTCCATCTCGATTAGACTGCCTACTACCTTGTAGCTGTATCTGCTACAATCTAAGGCTCCTAATGAGATCAAATTTCTCTCCAACTTTGGAACATGCCTAACCCCACACAACTTTACCATGACACTATCCCATATCTTGATTCAGATATCTCCTATGCCGGCAATCTTACAAGCAAAACCATCACCCATAGTCACTATACTTGAATCAACAAACTCATACGTGTCGAACCATCCTCTTGGGCATCATGTGAAAGGAGTAAGTGTTATCCAAAATCTAGGAATCTGAATGCTTTGGACCTGATAAAATAGAAAGACAGTCACCATCCGTCTAATTCGAACTTAAGGCAATATTCATGGAACTCGACCCTCCTTTGCGATCCCGAAGTCTTCTTGGACAATCCTTCTTCAAAAGATCTTTTTCTCCATGATTACCATGGCTACCCCTCACAACCAACGCTTCTGTTCGTTCATCTCCAGTTTTCCTCCTTTGATGAAATCTTAAAAAATCACTTGTGATATCCTCCAACTCCAAGGACTCTTTTCCCAATGTTAGAGTTGTAACCAAATTCTCGTAGGAACTCGATAATGAACTCAAGACCAACAACGCCTTATCTTCTTCCTCAAACTTCACATCAACCTTTCTCAAGTCGCTCACTAGCTGACTGAAACCATTGATATGATGGCTCAAATCTGAGCCCTCCTTCATTTTGAGCCCGTACAAATGTTGCTTAAGATACAGCTTGTTTGACAAAGACTTAGATATATACCTTGCCTCCAATTTCTTCCATACCTCAGCTGGTGACTCCTCATCCATCACATGATACATCACGTCCTCCGCCAAACACAAGCGAATTGTCGCCACCGCCTTGGCCTTTATCTCCTTCCACTCTTGGTCTCTCATCTTCTCGAGCTTCTTCTCTGAGAGTGCGACAACCATCCCTTGTTACATGAGGAGATCCTTGACACGCCTTTGCCACAATCCAAAATTCGACAAACCATCGAACTTCACAAGAGCAAACTTTGCGTCGTCCATCTTTCTCTAACCAAAAGCTCTGATACTAATTGTTGGGATTGCACAACACCAATGCGGGAACAAAGTCGCACAAAGAATACAGACATAAGATATAACGTAGTTCGGTCTAATGCCTACATCCACGGTGATAAAGGAGAACTTTTATTGATGGGAACCGAGTTACAAAGCCTTACATAACTAGTAACATGTCTTTATATAGTAGACAACACTTGGGGTACAAGAAAACCTATCTAGGTCGAACTAGGAGTTCAAAACAAGTCCCGAGCTGATTAGGAAAACCTGCCACAGCACCCCAGCAGGCATTGGCTGCCCAGCGGTCACTCTGTTCGAAGAGTAGAAGTTCTCTGTTCCTCCCAACGAATTCCTTGCCATAACCCAACAGTGGCATGATACTAAGAAAGAGAAGAAAACATTGCATGCAAAAGTGAAGAGTCGAAATTCGGGTAGGTACCCGTTGACCAAAATGATGTGAATTTAGTAATATATGACTCGAATTAAGACTTTTTTACCAGAGAGTACTAATGTATTTTTTGGGTAAACCACAAGGTACTTAAAATTCTTTTCTCATGTTATTTTGAATGTGGTATACGACCATGATTTAAGCTCACACGAAATGGACCTCACCTATTAGGCCTATGCCTCGTTGCCTACCACGTGTCCCGCTTAAGATTGTGATGGAGGAATCTCGAAATGCTGGCGAAATTACACCCACTTCACACAAAATGCACAGACGGAACTTTATCCATTTATAAATATTATATAATTTTCCTTCGAAAATCATTATGAACCATTGGATCTCCCTCCCAATAAATCTAAGGGCTCCAATATAGTCAGCTGTCTTTTCGTGTTATGATCTGTTTGGTTTGGCTTAAATATGCTAACACGCAACTTAATTGTTTCCTATGCAATTTCCTATGTTTAAAAAAGTCTGCGTTTTCTGGTCAACGATCCTCGATATGGGTAGTTTGGTATCAACGAGGTGTGATTAATTTAAGTGCTGGTATCGTCTAATATTTTACATGATTGTATATGTCGAATCCAGTTAATTTCATATTAAAAAACCCTGTCAATTTTTAATTAATTCACGTTTTACTATTTATCCCCTTTAGCTGAACTGAACTTTATCTGCCGACGTGGGAAGTGTTGAATTGGTAGAGGTCCAAGGTTCAAACCTTGGCTTAAGCATATGTTGTAATAGAATAGAATTAAAATAGGATAAAAGAAACCTTATCTGCCGACTTCATCTTGAGTTCCGATTTGGAGCTGGATAGTAGACTCCAGCACCGAGCTGGACAATAACACGCGGGGGCATAATCGTCCGTCTCCCCCAAATATTCTATTAAAAAAGGTAAAAAATTAAATAAAAAAGAAATCAATATAAACCCCCCAAATTTGAATCTCCCCAAGCTCGTCCCCCAGCTTTTAACCAAATAACTGCCACTAATAATGAAAAAACCAAAGACCACGCTGTGGTTCGGGAAGACAGCGACGGCGACGATGGACACGACAACGACAGGGACAGAGAGCACGTTGGCAACGGAGACGGCAGAGACGGCCATGGCGGAGACGACGATGATGGAGAACACGTTCGCAATAGTGACGATGACGGACACAGAGACGACGACAACAGAAAGCACGTTGGCGGCAATGGCGGACACGGCAATGGTAGAGATGCCTACGGTGGAGACGGCGAGCACATTGGCGACAGCAACGATGGACATAGAGAGTACGACGGCGACGACAGTTACAGCATTGGCAAACGCAATAGCAACAGAGAGCACGACCGAGAGGACAGTTACAGACCATCAAAATCAGCTCAATCATGCTATTTCATCTCGAAATTACCATAAATCGTGCTCTTCATCCAATGAAGGTTTGTCGAACTGCTATTTGTTATTGTTATTCGATGGTCCATATAATGTTATTCGATGGTCTGCATGCTGTTATTCAATGGTCTCCATGATGTTATTCGATGGTCTCCATGACTGTTTTCCCAGTCAATGGTCTGCATGCTGTTATTCGATGGTCTGCATGCTGTTATTCGATGGTCTGTATGCTCTTGTTCAATGATCTGCATGCCTGTTTTCCTTTCCCAGTTATGGTTTCTATGTCGTGGTTATTTGATGGCCTGCATGTTGTTATTCGATGGTCTGCATGCCTATTTTCCTTTCCTATTTATGGTTTGCAAGTCGTGGTTATTCGATGGTCTACATGCTGTTATTCGATGGTCTGTGTGCCTGTTTTACTTTCCCAGTTATGGTTTGCATGTCGTGGTTATTCGATGGTCTGCATGCTGTTATTCGATGGTCTGCATGCTGTTATTTGATGGTCTGTATGCTCTTGTTCAATGATCTGCATGCCTATTTTCCTTTCCCAGTTATGGTTTCTACATCGTGGTTATTTGATGGACTACATGCTGTTTATTCGATGGTCTGCATGCTGTTATTAGATTGTCTGCATGCTGTTATTTGATGGTCTGCATGCTGTTATTCAATGGTCTGTGTGCCTGTTTTACTTTCCCAGTTATGGTTTGCATGTCGTGGTTAATCGATGGTCTGCATGCTGTTATTCGATGGTCTGCATACTGTTATTTGATGGTATGTATGCTCTTGTTCAATGGTCTACATGCCTGTTTTTCCTTTCCCAGTTATGGTTTGCATGTCGTGGTTATTTGATGGTCTGCATGCTGTTATTCGATGGTCTGCATGCCTATTTTCCTTTCCTAGTTATGGTTTGCATATCGTGGTTATTCCATGGTCTACATGCTGTTATTCGATGGTCGGCATGCTGTTATTCGATGGTCTGCATGCTGTTATTTGATGGTCTGTATGCTCTTGTTCAATGGTTTGCAGTTACGAATTGGGATCACCTTGAGAGAGAAGAAATATGGAGACAAATGCAGTTTCAAACACCTGAAGAACTACAAGAGTTCTACGAATCTTACGCGCACCAAAAAGGTTTTGTTGTGCGTTGTAGGTATCAAAGAACGAGGATGATAAATGGCAAGGAAATGATATTCTATATCAAACTTGTGTGCAACAAGGAAGGATTTCGACGGCCAAGTAAGAAATCGAAGGAAGAAAATGCTCGCCCTTACACACAAAAAGAGACCTGAGTTGGCTACATGGCAATGATCTATTTCAAGTACTCCCTTGAGCAAGGAGCATTCCTCATAGATAAATGGGTTCTGCAGCATAATGATCACGTGCTCCACTCGGCCGATTGCTCCCATATGCATAGATCCAACCGGTCAATCAACTCTCTCTACCAACACGTGGCCCAGATGAACAGTGATGCTGGTATATCACTTAGATCATCCTATGAACTGATGGCATTGAATGCCGGTGGCAGAGAACATCTGGGTTTCCTTCACTCTGATTTGAAGAATCATCTTGGAAAACAGAGACCAAGATCGATGAGACATGGTGAAGCTACAGCATTGCTTGAATACTTCAGAATGAGGGCGTGCGATGAACCCTATTTTTTTCATGAGGTAGAAGTGGACAGTGAAGAACGGATAGCAAATATTTTTTGGGCTGATAGAAGGATGAGGAGTGACTATAATTGTTTTGGAGATGCCATTTGTTTTGACACAACATTCCGAACAAATAGAAATTATCGTCCATTAGGTATGAATCATACCTCTTACTGATTTTTTGGTAGTTTGAATCATTACATCTACTGTTTTTTTCGTATGCTGTTTTGTGATTCCATGGTATGGTATTACTGTTTCCGATTGTATGTTGTTATTCGATGGTCTATATGCTGTTTTTTGATGGTCTGCTTTCTGTTATTCGATGGTCTGTTTGCCTGTTTTCCTTTCCCAGTAATGGTTTGCATGTCATGGTTGTTCGATGGTCCATATAATGTTATTCGATGGTCTGAATGCTGTTATTCGATGGTCTGCATAGTGTGATTCGATAGTCTGCATAGTGTGATTCAATAGTCTGCATATTCTGATTTGATCATTTACGTGTTGTGATTCGATGGTCTGCATATTGTGATTTGATGGTTTTGATATTGTGATTCGATGGTTTACACTATCTGATTCGATGGTTTGCAGGGCTATTCGTTGGATACGACAACCATTATATGAGTTGTGTTTTTGGTGCAGCTCTCCTGTTTGATGAGACAACAGATTCATTTAGATGGTTGTTCAAGATCTTCTTAAGGTGCATGGATGGCAAAGCACCAAAAACTATCTTCACCGACCAAGATCAAGCAATAGCCAATGCCATCAATGAAGAGTTTAAGACCACGTATCACTGCCTTTGCACGTGGCATATACTGGAAAATGCCAAGAAGAACCTTAGCCATTTATACACACCTAAGGTGGCTGATTGGTTCCACTATTTGGTAAAAGAAGTAGACAATGATGAAGAATTCAGCCAAGCATGGAATCTGATGTTACAGGAATGTTTCAACAATGATGAACATAAGTGGCTGAAGGGAATCTACAAGTTAAGGACTAAATGGTCTTCGGCATGGGTTAAACAGCAATTCACGGCTGGAATGGTCACCACACAAGTTGCGGAATCCTTCAACAGCCTTATAAAGAGGTATTTGCAACCCAATCACAACTTTTTGCAGTTTTTCATGCATTTTAACAATCTATTGGATGGTCGGAGGCACGAAACAAAGAAGGCAGATTTTCAATCAAAGGATAAGTTGCACAACAACAAAAACCGGTTGAACCCATTGCTTAGGTCTGCAGAAACCTACACACATTACGTGTATGATCAATTTCAAGAGGAGTACGATGCTGCAGTTGAATACAGAATGGATCTAAAAAAGGATAACAACAATCCCACAGGTCAGTTTGCTGATATGTTATTCGATGGTCTGATGTTTCTTTTTTGATGGTGTTCTTTTCGTGTTTTCGATGGTCTGATACATTGGATTCGATGGTTTACTTGTGCAGATCACATCCGACACTACAATGTCTATAAATATGCAAATAAAGACACTTCGGTCAGGTTGGATGAGCGAGTGGTGTAGATCCATAGCGCAAATTTGTTACTCTTGTGCTCGTGCTGGTCATTAGAAGCTACTGGGTTATTTTGCCGACACATACTCCGTGTTATAGACACACTAAGAACCTTGGGGGAGGAAGTATTTGGAGAGCTACCTCAACAATACATTCTCAAAAGGTGGACGATACTAGCAAGAGATGCAATAGATACATCATCTCTTACTGTCACTCCGGGATTAGCGAGCGACACCAAACGATGAGTCAATAAGATAAAATGTGACCTTCTGGACTTAGTGGATGAAGCATCGTTGGACCAGGGGAAGATCTAACTCTTGGAGGATCTCATTGTTGATACAAGAAACAAAATGCGGCAAGGACAAATGCAATCAAACAAGGTAAATGATGAAGTGCAACAATCATCTTCTCACCAGATTGCCACGGCTATAAAGATAAGGGACAATCCACAGACAGCAAGAAGAAGGAGGAAGAGTGCAAATGAGTTGGGAAGATTGAACAAAAAAGCAAAGTGCAAGTGTATGGCGATAGACTTAAATAATCTTGCCCAATCTGAGGATGCTTGAGATTAATTGTTTGTTTGAACTACTCGGATGCAAACATTTCTCATGTTGAGATAATACATATTGATAAAAAAAGGTTTCCCGTTCTTTGTTTCAATGGTTTACACTGTTCTTATTCGATGATATGTTATGTCTGATTCAATGGTATGGTATGTCTGATTCAATCTCAGAATGTTTAAAATATTTTGTTGTAATTGTTTGAAATACTGGGCTGCAACCATTGCTCGTTTTTTATGTTACATAATGATCAAAATAGTTTGGTATCTCTTATTTAATACTTCTGTTTGTATGGTTCAATGGTATGATGTCTATGATTCAATGGTATGATGTCTATGATTCAATGGAATGGTGTGGCTAATACAATGATTGTTTAATTATTACATCAAGGAATTATTACAACGAATTCATGCAATAATTTTGTAAAATAGTTTTAAGCAGCACCATT
>SOPF01015819.1:0-23525 GCA_012979155.1 Hypericum perforatum
ATGTGGTGGGCTAAAATTGAGATTATTTAGGTTTATCGTTATACTGTTTGGTTGCAAAGTTCTCTAGCTATACAGATTCTACCATTTTCAAATTCATTTATTTAATTTATATAAAATTTTAGAAACTTAAACTAGAAAAATGTAAATGAATTGAATGGTTTTAGACTTCGTGAACACTCGTTTCTAGATGATTGGTAATTAAATAAACGACATATAATTAGGACAGACTATAAACGGCCGAGTAATAACCAGAAGGGCAAACAATTAACATTAGATACACAAGTCATTGGGAGTGGATTGGGTGGGGACAAGTATCTTGTCCCTATATGGACAAGGTTAATTTCGTAAAATTATTAATCCACTAATTTGGTTAATTTCTTTCTCTCTCCATTAATTATCTGTAACCACACACTCACCTAATTTGAATTTAAAATCATAATCACCCAATTAATTTGTCTCTCCCGATAATTTTTCTCTCTCCATATGTTACTGGTTTATTGTCACATATTATTGGTTTCATATCTTACTTTACTGGTTCAATTTCGTAGTTACTGGTTTGTTGTCACACGTTACTGGTTTAGTTTAATACATTACTGATTTATTGTCATAAGTTACTAGTTAAAAGTCCTACATTACCAGTTTAAAGTTATACATTACTGGTTTAAAGTTCTACATTACTAGTTTAAAATCCTACGTTACTCGTTTATTGTCAAAAGTTACTGGTTTAGTTTCCTATGTTGCTGTGACGATCCAAAATCGGGCCGCTGATCGGCGCTGGGTCACGCTCACATATCGTGAATAGACACGACCCAGCCAGCCTCACACTTACACACAGATTAGATCGCGGAAGCGTAAATATCACAAATCGTAAAATCGTACCTCATACACACTCACAAACAGTCATACGCAGAAGCGTAATGTACTTTATATATATATACATACAAATATACATATTCATAGGCTTAAGTTTGGTTCTACAAATACATATAATCCAATCCACACACGCACAATCGAATCCTCGCAAATTTGTATAGCATATCACACATAATCAAAATTTTTGACAAGACGAACTTACATTTCACACAAACCAAATGAGTACAAATACGCGATTGATAACCAAAGGTCACACAAATGGATAGACTTCAATAAGTCTAGATCGTGTCACTCCCTCGAGTGAGCACAGATCCTCTAAAGAACTAATATAGTAGCATTTCAGCTCTTAACCAACTAACACAATAATTCTGGAATGATGTCCTAACCAACTAAGTGATTCCATCACATGAGCTTATAGCTGTCCCAACCCAAACTTGGCGCCACAGACAGAACGCTCTCCTATCCAACTAATGCTCAGCCAACCAACACTTAACCAACTAACATATCGCCCGTAGGTTTTTCATATTTCTTATCTCATAAACAGAACTTATCACAAATATCCAACTGACTAAGTCTAGTTAGTCACATACGTAATCTCATGTCAAAATCTCACATATCACATAACCACTCATAGATACCAAATTCACAGATATTCCACGCGAACGTCAAATGACCACAAGTGTCACACATCACAACTAACACATAATTGTCAACTTTATTCATAATCCAAGAAATGTCAAAAGACGCATATCAAGAATCCAAATATATTCCCACGTATCACAATTCGACACAAAATCGCAAATCGGCAAATTGTCATGAAAGTATTAAATGTTACATAGACAATGATTCAAACATTTATTCATATCATATCAAATCAAGCATGGCTAATATCCCCTCATATTACTTCAAGTTGCACCAAAGAAGTTCCACACTTTCCCTCACATCCCTCGGATTCTCGATTCTCAATTACCGAACAACTAACAAAAGAATAATTCTCTAGCAATCATCAACCTCACAAGCATACGGAAAATGGAAAGTCACTACAAAAATCCCTATAATTGGATTTCCACAACAACTTCTCCATGTACACTCAAAGATCCTCAAATCATAACCTCAAAGCTTATCTCAAACATCCTTAATCCTCATCTCATCAATTTATACTTCAATCTCAATCATCTAACTTCACAAGGTTGCTCAGCCCATTCTCAAAGTCTAGTTCCTCAATACCCTTCCTAATAACATCAACCAAACTTCAACAATAACCCATGCCCTTCATCAAGTTCATATCAAAAGTTCTCCAAAAATGTACATAAAAGTCCTCTAATCCAACTCCAAAGCATAACTCAATCATCTATAATCATCATACCATCCACTCAAGGCCTCAAAACCTCAAACTCCAAATCTTCCATAACCACAAAAGTTGCTCAATCAACTCAAGCTTACATAAACTTCAAGGTAAGCATAAGATCTACATTAATTTTCAATAAACCAAAGCTTAAAAACCACTTACTAATCCATAAATCGAAGGTATCTTCTTTCTCTTTCCTTTCTTCTTCTTTTTCTCCTCTCTCTCTCTCTTTCTCTCTTTCTCAAATGGATGAGTACCCCTAAATCCACTCATAAAACCTCCTAGATATTTTAAGTAAAACTTTCCATAAATGGAAAGTCTATCCTCAAGCTTATTTCACTTTGGTCCTTAACCTTTCAAGTCATTCAATAACAATACTAAACTTCTACTTAAGTTCCAATAAGTCCTCAAATCATGTTGTAATCCATAAAAAGTCACATTGATCACCAATGGCAAAATCTCCCGACATCGACAGAAATCGAACCTATACACAAGCACTCATAACTCTCACAAGATCACATCTCATAAATCCTCAAATGTCAAAACTAATTCAACCAAGTTGTATTTCTGGATGTTACGAACCTCCTCAAATTGGAATCACTCAAATCGGAGGTCGTATGAAGAAGTTATGAATTTTTGAAAAACAATGCGCAGCCCAGCATCCGCTGGCCTCCCCCAGCGTCCGTTGGAATCCCCTATGAACCCCCCAGCGTATCCCAGCGGATGCTGGGTCCTAAAATCTGAATTTTTCAAAACTCAAATCAGCAAAGTTGTAGCTTTAGGTCTTACGGATCTACTCATCTTGGAATCGCACGATTTGGAGTTAGTATGGGAAAGTTATGATTTTTCTACCAAAAGTCGATGAACTAAGTCTATCGTTTGAAGAAACCAACCAAAACCATACAAAACTCAAAAATGCAAGGCTCAATCACAAAACTCAAATCATGAAAGTCATAGACTAATGGACTTACTCGACTTAGAATCATCCAAATCGGAGTTTACATGGAAAAGTTATGCCTATTCTCCCAAAGGTCAACGAGTTAAACCAACACGGTTCTAAGACCGATCGACATAAAACGACCAAACGTCGGACCAAGCAGTCACGACCAAAATAAAGTGAGCGAGGGTCGTAACAGTTGCTGGTTTAAAGTCATACATTACTGGTTTAAAGTTCTACGTTACTAGTTTAAAATCCTATGTTACTGGTGTAAAGTGCTACGTTATTGGTTTGGTTTAATACATTACTGGTTTACTGTGACAAGTTATTGGTTTAAAGTCCTACATTACTGGTTTAAAGTCATACATTACTGGTTTAAAGTTCTACGTTACTAGTTTAGTTTCCTATGTTGCTGGTTTCTTACCGTTCGTTACTGGTTTTCTTTTTGATATTTTAATTTTGAGAATGTGAAGAGTTTTGATTTAGTGAAGGTGGACAGTTTTTGCTTTTTGGAAAACGTGGGTGGAGGAAAGTTGAAAAGTTTTTTTGTTAATTCCTTTTTTATAACTAATTAATTGATTCAAAATTTTTAAAATTTCTTATAAAAATGGAATTAATTGATAATTCACCTAAAAAAAGGAATCATTAACTATTGGGTGTTAATTAGTTTTTGGCAAAATTCATAAATGTCCTTGGTGATTAATAGCCATTAGATTAGAATCTTTTTGAATTTATTCTGATCTAATGGCCCAATGTTAGGGACAACTTCCTTTAGTCCCTACCTAATCCAATTTCCAAGTCATTATGTACATGTTAATGAACATCTTTTCAAGAGACCGCTCAATAAAAATTAAGGTAAATTACCCTCAGGTCCCTGAGTTTTGTACATTTTTATGATAGGGCCCCTCGATAATTTGAATTAGATTTAAGGTCCCTACTTTTCGAATTAATATTGGTCTAAGACCTTTGGCTGATGTGAGCAACTTTTTTAATATTAAAATGACTAAAATACCCTTAAACAAAAAAAATTGATCATCTTCATCTTCAAAAAGCATGAACATCAAACCCAGAAAAACAACAAAACAATCCAAAAACACAAAAACTCATTTCCCATTGCGAATCAAACACCCAAGAGTACTTGTTGTCTATGTTCCATCTGCTTTTTCACACAAAACCAAAAAAAATTAGGGGAAGCAGAATTGCAATCCTTTTCATCGGAATCAAAATCCGGGGACCCGAAAGAAGAAGAAGAAGCGACAAGTCCTAATTGATATCATTATTAGGTCAGAACAGAGCTGGTGATTTATTGGAGAGAGAGATATGTGCGTTTGCCGATGGAAGAGGATCTGACCATTAGGACGACAGGGCATTGGTAGAGATATGATGTTGTACCTTCCATCTCCATCTCCGGGTGTGTGTGTGCGTGTTTTAGTTTGTGTCTTGTTTCATTCCACCTTGTTTGATCTTTTCTCCTTGACTCGAGAATTCTTTAGTCTAAATGGGTGTCCTATCGTTCCTCTCATTAGAGAGGAAGGAGGTCTGACGAGAAACCCAAGAAGAGCTTAGCACCTCCTAGATCCACAGCTCGGTAGGAAGAAGAGTCCATCATCAATCTTCATCGGGCGGCTCCTTGGTCATCAACAGCGGGGAAGGCACCAAGTTCTAGGGGCCATAGTGGAGCTGCTCCCAGGCTATCCTCGCGAAGATGTAACCATCGTGGGAGGAGAACTTGTGGAGGAGCGCAGTGGACTCCACTTCCAGCATCGGCGTCAGAAAGCCGCTCTCCGATCTCCCTTTTGTAGTTATAAATTCTGGATCTGTAGAGAGGAATTGATTAGGGTTCGTCAAATTCTTATCCAATTGGGATAAGGTTTTTTTGTAATTCTTAATCTTGGCTGAAGTAATTTATTCTGACCTAATTGGAATCAGAGTTTCTGTAATTAGGTTATTGTTTCTTCGAAAGTTTCTTCGACAACTTCTTGATTTCTGGATTGAATGTTTGGTGTTCATCATGGTGTTCTTAGTCGAAGAAGATAGTTTTTTTTTAAAAAAAATTAGGGGTATTTTAGTCATTTTAGTGATAAAAAAAGTTGCTGACATCATCCTCAGCTATTTTAGGGACCCGAGACAATATTAATTTCAAAAAGTAAGGACCCTAAATCTAATTAAAATTATCCAGGGGCCTTACCACAAAAACGTACAAAACTCAGGGACCTCAGGATAATTTACCCTAAAAACTATACTGTAAAAAATGCACGTTATTGATTAATAAAATAAAATAATATTAAATTATCAAAAATATTTTTGAAGAGCATCTTCGAGGCACACCTTTTATATAGACATCACTAATGAGATTAGACCATCTTATATCACATATAATAATTGTATTTATTGACTCGGTCCTATTTTACTAATAAAGAAGAATTTTTCTGCACGAGCATGATGCGGATTTTATTTTTTCAAATTTAATTATTAGAATTTCGGACATAGATACTTATAAATGAAACCTAGTCCCAAATTAAAGAAGAAGAAATATTATCTTTTAGATCTTAGAAACACCAAGAATATCGACATTAATTTTTTTATGTTAATTAAATTTATTTGTGTTGTTTGATTTAAAACTATATGATACAAAATCAAAGCACACAAATTGGTTAATAATTATAAAAAATATAAAAAATATAAATGAATATAATAACTATATATTGTACCTTATTAGCAAAAATAATGTTAATGATTCTTTTTACTAGACGGAACATTCAAATTTATGATATAATCGATTATGACACGTAAATCTAAACTAGATAAGTAAGTTAGTAAAATTAAATTTATTATCAAATCTAAAATTTAGTATGAACAATAAATGTGAAGTATGTGTAGAGGCAGAAATAATCAAGGTGCCTTTTAAAAGGAGATCTCTCCAGAATCATCTATAGAACCTCCTTCAAGATCTCTCCTGATTTTCAGCAATCAATCTCCCTGATCCTCAGCAACCAATATGACCGCGATCCCATTATTCTCTCCCGTAATCAATGTCAATACTTGTATAAATGTATGAACCATGTGTAAAGGATTATCAAGTATAAGAATTTCCATATCCTACTCAAAATCTTAAGGTTGAGAGTAGGTAGATCCTCCCACCTTATAAACTAACCCATCCCACTTGCAACTTCCAATGTGAGACACTCTTCAACACGCCCTCTTAAACAAAGCTCATTGGGCTAAAATTTGTACGGGCTTAACACTACTCTCGTACTTTCAAATAGGAGTCGTGCGAACATATTGGCCCATGGGCTCGTTAGAGCAATTAGCTCTGATACCATATGAGAATTTACATATCATACCCAAAACCTTAAGGTTGTTCATGGTATTAGAGCTTTTTCACTAAAGAAAATCTCTTTTTTTTTACCCTTTCCTCAATAGTCATGGCTCACAACAATGACCACAGACTCCCTATCAACCAGCTCCATTACAAACTTGATGCTAATAACTATCTGCTATGGCGGGCTCAAGTTGAGCCTACACTTCAAGGAGCTAGATTTTTTCACTATATATACAGTTCTAACCTAGTCCCGGAGAAGACCAACCTCCATTGGTAGAAGGAGGACAACTGACGCCCAATTTGGCATACAAAAAATAGTATGAAGAAGATCAGAAAATTATTGCTTGGCTAATGTGTTCAGTTTCAGCTTCTGTGATGCCATAGATCGTCAATTACATAACGATGATAATTTTCTAAAGACGTCTAGCTAAGATTTATAGCAGCTGTGTCAGAGCCCAAGCAATTATTTTCAAGTAGTCCCTTTACGTATTGGAGGAATGAGATGAGTCAATTAATGCCTACATGCAGCAGGCAAAATCAATTAACAACTAATTGTTTGCCCTAGGTCAATCGGTTACTAAAAGTGATGTAGTGGAGTGCGTGCTTTCTAGACACGACAAGAGTTACCATCCATTCGCTCACTCTATCTAGCTTAGGCTGGACCCCATGTCGCTCTCGGAACTCCATAGTCATTTGTTGTTAGAACCACCCCTCATATGGCTGAAGATAGGGAGAGGGGTATAGCTATTACCCTATTCACAGAGGCTCTAATCTAAAGTGATAACAATCAGGTCTTCCTTTGCCCAGTCCATTGATTGACCAAGATATACAATGTTATAAATATATGAGCTTCGGCCACATTACAAAAAATTTTTCTAGTGCTCGTCGATTTGATCCTCGGATGTTTGGTCTACAAGTAAACTATGCTACTTCACAGACTGAATCCCGGTGGGTTTTGGACTTGGGAATAACCCATCACCTGACATCGGATATATCTCACTTGCATATTCATTTATAATACACTAGACCGCAGGATGTGCAATTTGGTAATGGCCAATCACTACCTATATCTTGTTACGATCCTCGTTAAATTTGTCTTGGTCGTGACCGCTAGGTCCGACCGTTGGTTATTTTACATTGAACGGTTCTCGAACCGTGTGGCTTAACTCGTTGACTGTTGGAGGATTAGGTATAACTTTGTCGTATGAACTCCGATTTGGATGATTCTAAGTTGAACAGGTTCGTAACACGTTAGTCTACGACTATCGTGTTTTGAGTTTTATGATTTGGAATCTTCGTCTTTGAGTTACGAGCTAATTTCGGTGGGGTTCACGAATGGTAGGCTTAGTTCGTTGCATTTTGGTAGCAAAATCATAACTTCCTCATACGGACTTCAAATCGAGTGATTCTAAAACGAGAAGATCCGTAAGACATAGAGCTACAACTTTGCTGATTTGAGTTTTGCGAAATTCGGATTTTAGGGAGGGGGTACAGAACGTCTACCCAGTAGACGCTGGACCACCCGAGAATGCCTTATTTTGGGCAAAGAAGAGACCCAGCGGATGCTGGGAAGCCAGCGGACGCTGAAACACCCAGGAAATGTCATTTTTCTGGACCTTTTGCTCCTCCAACTTGGTGAAACCTTATAAAATCTCCTTCCAAATATAGAAAGTTTCATCCATTCACTTTCCACAAAATATCTAGCCTTTAGGAGAGAAGAAGAAGGAGAAGGAGAAGGAGAAAAAGGAAGGAAAAACCTTGGTTTTGGAGATTGGTAAGTGATTTTTCGATTGAGGTTTATTAGAATTAAATGTAGATCTAAAGCTTACCTTGGAGTGGATATAAGCTTGAGTTAATTGAGCAACTTTTATGATTATGGATAATTTGGTGTTTTAAGTATTTAAGGATTGAATGAAGGATTTGATAATCATAGATGTTGATCTAGTCATTAATGATGAGATAGGAGGATTATTATGCATATTTTGGAGATTTGTGTAGGAATATGATTTTAGGGACTTTAGTGTAGGTTTATCCATTTTTCCATGAGTTTGAGAGGTTGAAGATTGATATAGTGTTGTTATATGATTTAGTTGATCGCATATTAGAATCCAAGCACCGAGAATCTTAAAGCGAAGAAAGGAGACCATTAGGAGCATTTGTGAAATTTGGTTAAGGTAGGGCGATATTATCCCTAACCTCTGTTTTGGCTAACATTGTTTGTTATAAACTTATGATGTTGGTTGATATGATGATTATGTGATGATGTGATATATTGTGAATGTGAGTCTTTGATTTCTATGCGATTTGGTGATTTTTGGTTTATGCATGGTTTTGGAAATCATGAGTCTTTGGACTATGAAAATATGATGTGAGGTTACGAATTTGTGTATGGTATATGTGTGTCTATTTGTGAGATGGCAGATGATGAGTTTTACCCGTGTCAACCGGGGATGTTGACACATGTGCACATGTTTTGAGGATACATTGGATTTGTTATGATTATGATATGGCTCGCAGAGTTGATTAGAAAAGCGCTATAAGATATGGTATCCTCGTGTTGTGAGAGGGAGTGACACATTCTAGACCTATCCGAAGTCCATCCATGTTTTGGCATTCGCGATACCTATTTGGATCAGAACATGCCTATGTGTATGATTATGAATTTGTTGTTCATTTACAATTAAATTACTTGTGTTGTGCTAAATGTTAATTTCGCACCAATTGTCTATGCATGAATTTGAGTCTATGTATGTGATTGGTTAGTTAATTATAGGTTAGTTTTAATATCCTCTACTAAGTACTTCCAAGTACTTACCCCCTCCTCCACAGGTGACTGAAGTTAGAGAATTGCCTTGACGTCCGAAGAATTTGTTTGATAGATCGTGTGAACCCATTGTCTTCTTCCGGGTTTGAAGTCTTCGGATGGTATTTCTCTTTTGTGATCTAGTAGAGTCGCTCTGTTGTACACATTGTGGGACCTTATGTTTGTATTTGGAATAATGTAAGAAAATTGTGATATATATGTATAATATGAAATTATGCTTCCGTATTTGTATAAACTTATGGTAACGCTTTTGCAATTTGATATGTGTGTATGTACGAGGCTGGTTGGGTCGCGGCTCATTGGTTTAGGTGAGTGTGACCCAGCACCATGTCAGTGGCCCGGATTTGGGTCGTGATAGAGTTGGTATCAGAGCTATAGGTTTTCAAAGCTCTTAGTTTGTCAGAGCCTAGGATTCTTGAGTTAATTATATGTTGTGTATAATGGAGCATAGGATTTGTCATGTCTTTGTCCTATTTTGAGTGTCAGCCTTAGTGTGTCTAATTCTGACTCATTGGTATAGGAAGATATGACAAGTACTCATAGTGATTCTGAAACGACAACAGGAAACGGTGAGAGCTCCTAAGGACGAAGGGAAGAAGTGGCATCTGAGATTTTTTCACAAGTTGGAGTTAATGGAGATGAGATTCCATTGCATGTTGCTAGTGTACTTGCGCCTGTGTTGGAAAGGCAAGGTAGCGACAATATTGATCGGGTAATGATGGCAATGGAGAAATTTATTGCTACTCAACAGGTTCAAATTGAACAGAATGTGTTGACGGCTGCAAAAGATGACTCTTTGGAAGAGTTTCTAAGGTTGAGACCGTCAACATTCTCTGGTATGAAAGATGATCATCTAGTCTTCATTGATGAGATGAAGAAGAGGAAGAGAATCCCGAGATGTAATGGGGTGAGAATGGTAGAACTCGCCTCATTTCAGTTGGTTGGTGAAGCTGGAGTATGGTTCCAGAATGAGGGATCGTATGCTTAGATATGGGAAGAGTTTACCAAGGCATTTCTAGATAGGTTTCAGCCAGAGAGTTTGAAGGATGCTCGAGCTTTTGAGTTTGAGCGACTGGTGAAGACACGTGAGATGGCAGTGGCTCAATATGATGAGAGGTTCAACTATCTTTCTCGATATGCTGAGCACTTGGTTCCTGATGAGAAAAAGAAAGTTAATAGGTTTATTCGTGGCCTTGATGACTCTATGTTCAAGGTCATGATGCCTCGTGGCTTTGAGACTTATGCGGCTGTAGTAGATTATGCTCGAACATTAGAGATGAGAGATAATGAATGTCGAGTAGCTCTGAGCCAGTCAAAGATTCAGAGATCATATGGACCGTCACAGAGGAGTGTGAACCATGGTTTCAGGCCACAAGAGAGGTGGTCTGGTGGACAGTTTATGGCTTCTAGGGGTGGAGGACCCGTCGGAAGGTTTGGAAGAGGAAATGACTTCCGTTGACAGAGATCTAGTCCAGGCCAGTCTAGCAACTTTAGGATGTGCCAAATCTGTGGGAAGTAACATCCGGGGGACTTTTGTTATAGGGAGACTGGAGCTTGCTTTAATTGTAGTAAGGTAGGCCACCTAGCTCGAGATTGTCCTACACCTGGACAGCGCAGACAAGTGATGAGCATGGTAACCTCGCAGTCTGTGCAAGGAAATCCTCGTCGTCAAGTTTAGAGGGAAGCTGATTCAAGGATTAAGGGAGTAAGGTCTGAAGGTAGAGGAAGTGGAGTGCAACCTCGTGTTTATGCTCTGACGAGGGGAGATGCCGAAGCAAGCAACAATGTGGTCACAGGTACCCTTCATGTTGGATCTTCTAATGCATGTGTGTTATTTGATTCGGGATCTACGCACTCTTTTGTGTCGTCCCAATATATGCAATTTTTGGATATATTGCCTACGTGCTTAGATGAATCTATGAGAGTTGCTACGCCTTCGAGCGGTTAGTGAATGTTCGTGAAGTTGTTAGATCATTCGTTATCTCAATTAATGGCCACGAGTTATCGACTGATTTATATGTGTTAGATATGGAAGATTTTGACATAATAGTGGGGATGGATATGTTATCCACTTATCATGCGGTAGTAGATTGCTTTGAGAAGCGAGTTACCTTCCGTCCGTTGGGGGAGCCAGAATTTGGATTTCAGGGAGAGCGAAAAATGACAACTGCTAAGTTGATCTTCTACCTTAAAGCTAGTAAATTTCTTGAGAAGGGATGTGTGAGTTATCTAGCTTGGGTAAAAGAGATTGGGAAGGATGAAATTTTGGTAGAAGATATTCCAGTAGTTATGAAATATCCAGATGTATTTCCTGAAGATTTGTCAGGATTGCCTCCTGTGAGAGAGATAGAGTTCTACATTGAGTTAGAACCTGGCACTGAGCCGATCTCTATACCTCCATATCGTATGGCTCCGGCTGAGATGAAAGAGCTGAGAGAACAATTGCAGGATCTGTTAGATAAAGGTTATGTTCGGCCTAGTATATCTCCGTGGGGAGCACCAGTCCTATTTGTGAGGAAGAAGGATGGAACTTTGCGGTTATGCATAGATTACCGGAAGTTGAATAAGATGACTGTTAAGAATCGGTATCCACTTCCAAGGATTGATGATCTTTTTTATCAACTTTGGGGAGCTAAGTGATTTTCCAAGATTGATTTGAGATCGGGATACTACCAGTTACGAATAAGAGAATCGAATATTCAGAAGACGGCATTTAGGACTCGATATTGACTTTATAAGTTTTTGGTCCTATTGTTTGGTTTGACAAATGCTCCGGCTGCATTCATGGATATGATGAATCGGACATTCAAACCTTTTTTGTATCAGTTTGTGGTCGTCTTCATTGATGACATTCTGATATACTCCACGAGTCAGGAGGAGCATGAGAAGCATCTCAGATTGGTATTGCAAAAACTGCGAGAGAGAGAGAGCTTTATGCTAAGCTCTCAAAATGTGAGTTTTGGCTCCAGAGTGTAGCCTTCCTAGGACACGTAGTGTCCAAAGATGGAGTTTCAGTAGATTCTAGTAAGATAGATGCTGTGATAAGTTAGGCTACTCCGACGAGTGTGACAGAGATTTGTAGCTTTCTGGGTTTAGCGGGTTACTATCGACGGTTCGTCAAAGACTTCTCTACTTTGGCATCACCATTAACCCGACTAACTCAGAAGAATACGAAGTATGAATAGTCGGAGAAGTATAAAGAAAGTTTCTGGGAGTTAAAGGATCGGTTGACACATGCACCTGTGTTAGTTCTACCTTCGGGTACAGGAGGGTATTCAGTTTATTGTGATGCATCAAGAGTTGGATTGGGATGTGTTCTGATGCAGCATAAGAATGTTATCGCTTATGCTTCTAGACAGTTGAAGAAGCATGAAGAGAATTATCCGGTACATGATTTAAAATTGGCAGCAGTTGTGTTTGCCTTAAAGATCTGGAGGCATTATCTGTATGGTGAGAAGTTTGAGATCTTTACGGATCATAAGAGTCTCAAGTATATCTTCGAGCAACGAGATTTGAACTTACGACAAAGGAGATGGATGGAGTTACTCAAAGATTATGATTGCACCATCAACTATCATCCAAGAAAAGCTAATGTGGTAGCTGACGCTTTGAGTCGAAAATCTGTAGTTCAGCCAAGATTTTTGGCCGAGATGCATATGAGACCTGTCTTGCGAGGACGAGTCATAGGTTTGCAAAAGGAAGATCCAGAATTGATCGAGATGATGAGAAAAGTGGAACTAGGTGAGTTACCTAAGTTTCGACTAGATGATGGTGTGTTATATTATGGACTTTGAGTGGTTGTTCCAGATGTCAGAGAATTGAGGAAGGAGCTATTGGCTCAAGCACACCAAGTTGTGTACAGTATGCATCCGGGATCTATGAAGATGTATCACGATTTGAGAGGCAATTATTGGTGGAAAGGCATGAAGCGAGACATCGCAACATTCGTCTCCAAGTGTTTGACCTGTCAACAGGTGAAAGCAGAACATCAACGACCTTCGAGATTATTGCAACCATTGGAGATTTCGATGTGGAAATGGGAACGGATTACGATGGATTTGTTGGTTGGACTTCCGACAACTTCTCGAGGATATGACAGCGTATTGGTCATCGTAGATCAATTGACTAAGTCAGCACATTTCCTGCCGATTAAGATTACCTACGATGCGAGTAGGTTCGCTCAGATCTTTATCGATGAGATCATTCGGTTGCATGGCACACCGATTTCAATCGTCTCCGATCGCAGAACGCATTTCACGTCGCGATTCTGGAGGAAATTTCAGGAGGCTATGGGAACTCAATTGGATTTGAGTACGGCCTTTCATCCTCAGACGGATGGTCAGTCTGAGCGAGTCATTCAGATTCTGGAGGATATGATGCGAACTTGCACCATCGATTTCGGAGGGAGTTGGGATCAATATCTGCCATTGATGGAGTTTGCGTACAACAATAGCTATCAGTCAAGCATTGAAATGGCTCCGTATGAAGCTTTGTATGGGAGAAAGTGTAGATCTCCATTGTGTTGGAATGAAGTTGGTGAGAAACAACTTTTGGGAAGTGATTTGGTGCAAGAGACTAATGAGAAGATTCAATTGATCCGACGACGATTAGAGTCAGTTCAAAGTTGGCAAAAGTCTTACGCGGATAAGAGGCGAAAAGACATCAAGTTCGAAGTGGGATGGCAAGTTTTCCTTAAAGTGTCGCCCATGAAGGGGACCATGAGATTCGAAAGAAAAGGAAAGCTAAGTCCTTGATATGTTGGTCCATTCGAGATTCTAGAAAGAGTCGGACCAGTTGCTTATCGGTTGGCTTTGCCACCATCTATGTTGCATGTTCATCCAGTTTTCCACATCTCTATGCTTAGACGGTATCTACATGATCCTACGCATGTTTTGGAACCGCAAGTGGTGGAGATTAGTGGAGATTTGATGTATCAAGAGGATCCGGTCAGGATTTTAGATCATGAGGTCAAGAAGCTTCGGAATAGAGAGATTCCAATGATCAAGATTATGTGGGCTAATCGCAATTTAGCTGAAGCGACTTGGGAGGTGGAGGAGGAGATGAAGACCAAGTTTCCTCACTCTTCGAATGACAAGTAAGTCACTCTTCGTTAGGTAAATTCGGGGACCGAATTTTATAAGGGGGGAGACTGTTACGACCCTCGTTAAATTTGTCTTGGTCGTGACCGCTAGGTCCGACCGTTGGTTATTTTACGTTGAACGGTTCTCGAACCATGTGGCTTAACTCGTTGACCGTTGGAGGATTAGGTATAACTTTGTCGTATGAACTCCGATTTGGATGATTCTAAGTTGAGTAGGTTCGTAACACGTTAGTCTACGACTATCGTGTTTTGAGTTTTATGATTTGAAATCTTCGTCTTTGAGTTACGAGCTAATTTCGGTGGGGTTCACGAATGGTAGGCTTAGTTCATTGCATTTTGGTAGAAAAATCATAACTTCCTCATACGGATTTCGAATCGAGTGATTCCAAAACGAGAAGATCCATAAGACATAGAGCTACAACTTTGCTGATTTGAGTTTTGAGAAATTCGGATTTTAGGGAGGGGGTACAGAACGTTTACCCAGCGGATGCTGGGAAACCAGCGGATGCTGGGCCACCCGAGAATGCCTTATTTCGGGCAGAGAAGAGACCCAGTGGACGCTGAGAAGCCAGCGGACGCTGGAACACCCGGGAAATATCATTTTTCTGGACCTTTTGCTCCTCCAACTTGGTGAAACCTTATAAAACCTCCTTCCAAATATAGAAAGTTTCATCCATTCACTTTCCACAAAATATCTAGCCTTTAGGAGAGAAGAAGAAGGAGAAGGAGAAGGAGAAAAAGGAAGGAAAAACCTTGGTTTTGGAGATTGATAAATGATTTTTGGATTAAGGTTTATTATAATTAAATGTAGATCTAAAGCTTACCTTGGAGTGGATATAAGCTTGAGTTAATTGAGCAACTTTTATGATTATGGATAATTTGGAGTTTTAAGTATTTAAGGATTGAATGGAGGATTTGATAATCATAGATGTTGATCTAGTCATTAATGATGAGATATGAGGATTATTATGCATATTTTGGAGATTTGTGTAGGAATATGATTTTAGGGACTTTAGTGTAGGTTTATCCATTTTTCCATGAGTTTGAGAGGTTGAAGATTGATATAGGGTTGTTATATGATTTAGTTGATCGCATATTGGAATCCAAGCACCGAGAATCTTAAAGCGAAGAAAGGAGACCATTAGGAGCATTTGTGAAATTTGGTTAAGGTAGGGCGATATTATCCCTAACCTCTATTTTGGCTAATGATTAGAGTAGTCTTCAGCGTCGTGAAACACCTCCAACCACCATCGTAATATAGTTTTATGAAGTAGGGTTGTCGATCCCACGAGGATTAAGCGAACGCCTTACTCGGCTTACTAGCTATAAATTAGGAACTTGATTTGGATTGAATGGTTTGGTTTTGGTAACTAACACACTAACAAGCACAAAGTAATCACAAGAACAACAACAACACAAATATAAAGACAAGCAAATATAGCAAAAATGATATGATACCAAAGATCACTTAAACAAACAAAATGGTTAGATGAGTTTATTATGTTTGTGTCATGATCCGGGTGTTTCAAAGCAACTAATCTACACTTTCGCGCTAGATTAGTCTAAATTAATCTTTAGCTAGACTTATGTGAACTCGATGTACTTTCGCCCCCACGAGTCACATAAATCTAACTAAACACCAACTATATTTATCACCCTATGGATAATAAAATCACCAAGGAGGAGTCCACATCTCACAAGGTAACTAATCAACGAGTTAAATGTTCGATCAAGTCTATCTCCTTTCGGTCTCAAGACTTGATTTTAAACATAGTTCTAGGTGGCCAATCTAGTCTAAGCATTAAATTTTTAACAAGTTCGTGGTCCTTATCATTTTTACCAATCAAAACTATTAGCATGCTATAAGCTTTCAAGGCATCATATCACAACAAACTACTCACACATATTTATAACAAACATAAACAACAACATATATTTTACATGAACAAAAGCAAGAGAAAAGTAAAGAGTTTAAGAGAAAGAAAGTGTTACAAATCCAAGCCTAAGCTTGGTTTTTGCCTTAGTTTTTCTCCTCCTTTCTTCTCCTTCTTTTTCTTCTTTCTTCTCTTCATTTGCTCTCTCCCTCTCTTCCTCTCACTCACATTTTTTCTTCTCTAAGTCATGGAATGACTTACTTCTTACATTTATTTAACTAAATACAAACTTTAGCTAATGGAAAATATAAAATTACAACTTAATCTAATATCTTACTAACTAGTTTAACCTTGTCTCCACCTTTGCCAAATTTTCCACATAAGTTAAGCTTAGTTAGTAAGGAAAACTCTGAGTGTTGGCCACTTCTTTGGCTGATTTCGTGGCTTATGCAGCCGCCATAGTTGATGTCATGGCTTTGGTCATGCCTTGGTCATGCTTTGTCATGCTCTTGTCATGCTTTGTCACGCTTCTGTCATGCTTTGTCATCAACGTTACAGCTGCAATGACGTTAGCCAGTTTTTGGCATGATTGTAGATATGGATGTCTTCTTTCAAATGCCGCAGACGGCGCCTCAATCCAACTTTATATGAGGAAGTTATGAATTTTCTCGTGCAAGAGGTCTGGCCCGGCGAACTACATGGTTAGCCTCGGTTTCAACCAATCTTTTTGCCATTTTGCCTTGTCGAGTCCGTTTTGCTCGTATCCTCGAGGTCTTGATCATGCCTCCTTAGATTATTGTCCGTAATGCTCCTAAAAAGCAAGAAAACATAAGAAAAGCGAACAAACACGACAAAAGAACAAAATGTACAAAAACAAGACAAAGACATAGAAAACTCGTAAAAATGATAAGTAACAAACGCTAAATTTACACTAAAATGTACATAAGTAATGAGTATTTTTGACACTCATCAGCTAACATTTGTTATAAACTTGTGATGTTGGTTGATATGATGATTATGTGATGATGTGATATATTGTGAATGTGAGTCTTTGATTTGTATGCGATTTGGTGATTTTTGGTTTATGCATGGTTTTGGATATCATGAGTCTTTGGACTATGAAAATATGATGTGAGGTTATGAATTTGTGTATGGTATATGTGTGTCTATTTGTGAGATGGCGGGCGATGAGGTCTACCCCTGTCAACCGGGGATGTTGACACATGTGCACATGTTTTGAGGATACATTGAATTTGTTATGATTATGATATGGCCGGTGGAGTTGATTATGAAAGCACTATAAGATATGGTATCCTCGTGTTGTGAGAGAGAGTGACACATTCTAGACCTATCCGAAGTCCATCTATGTTTTGGCATTCGCGATACCTATTTGGATCAGAACATGCCTATGTGTATGATTATGAATTTGTTGTTCATTTACAATTAAATTACTTATGTTGTGCTAAATGTTAATTTCGCACCAATTGTCTATGCATGAATTTGAGTCTATGTATGTGATTGGTTAGTTAATTATAGGTTAGTTTTAATATCCTCTACTAAGTACTTCCAAGTACTTACCCCCTCCTCCACAGGTGACTGAAGTTAGAGAATTGCCTTGACGTCTGAAGAATTTGTTTGATAGATCGTGTGAACTTATTGTCTTCTTCCGGGTTTGAAGTCTTCGGATGGTATTTCTCTTTTATGATCTAGTAGAGTCGCTCTGTTGTACACATTGTGGGACCTTATGTTTGTATTTGGAATAATGTAAGAAAATTGTGATATATATGTATAATATGAAATTACTCTTCCGCATTTGTATAAACTTATGGTAACGCTTTTGCGATTTGATATTTGTGTATGTACGAGGCTGGTTGGGTCACGGCTCATTGGTTTAGGTGAGCGTGACCCAGCGCCATGTCAGCGGCCCAGATTTGGGTCGTGACATATCTCAAATTGGGTCTATGTCTTTTTCGTTATCTAACAAGTCATTATCTTTGTCGAATGTGCTTTACGTTCCTAAATCTCATACTAACTTGGTTTCATTGAGTGCACTAATGTGGGGATAATAATATTATCGTGGAATTTGTGGGTGACTCTTTCACCATAAAGGACCAGGAAATGAAGGCAATCCCATACTATAGCTAAAGTAAAGATAGTCTCTATCCCATTCAAGATGTTGCCCCTTCAATAAAACTGTAGGCTTATCAGGTGTCAGCCACACAGTCTCTTCACCTTTGGCACTAATATCTTGGGCATGCCAATTTCCAAGCTGTGAAGTCTGCTTTCTGCTCACATTCTATTAGTTTTTCAAATAAAAAGCTATAATCTCTATGTCACGGATGTAGTGTGGGAAAAATTCACAAGTTGTCTTTTCTTATTTCATCATTTCAAGCATCAAGACCCTTTGATCTTGTTTGTAGTGATCTTCGAGGCCCTTCTCCTATTAAATCCTATGATGGTCATCCATATTGTGCCATTTTTTATGATAACTACATTAAAATGTCTAGTTATACTTTGTGAAGAGAAAATCCGAGCTACTTGAGGCCTTTATTCAATTTTAAACACAAGTGAACAAGTTTTTTGGTAGGCCCATTAAGAGTTTCTAGTCGGATTGGGGAGGAAAGTATCAAGCACTGGCCAAATATCTGCAAACAAATGGTATTCTTCACCTAGTTTCATGTCCCTACACTCTAGAACAGAATGATTATGCAGAAAGAAAGCATCGTCATATTATAGAATCGGGTTTTGCAATTATGCATCACGCTTTGATACCACTAAAATATTGGACGCTGATTTTTGATTCTGTAGCTTATGTTATCAATTGTCTACCTACTTTTTTGCTACAAAATGAAGCTCCATATACTAAGTTATTCAGAGAGCCACCATCACTCACTAATCTTTGAGTCATAGGTTGTATGTGTTATTCATAGTTGGACCTATTATGAAGAATAAGTTGGAGCCTTGATTGGTCAAATGTGCATTTCTGGGCTACAATCAAAAATATGTCTAGATATGACAACTAATAATATATACTAAGTTATTTGGAGACCCACCATTACTTACTAATCTTTGAGTCATAGGCTATTTGTGCTATTTATGGTTGAGACTTATTACGAAACATAAGTTGGAGCCTTGATCGATCAAATGTGCATTTCTGGGCTACAGTCAAAAACATAAGGGCTACTTTTGTCTAGATATGACAACTAATCACGTATACAATTCTCGAAGTGTATTATTTTATGAAATTATATTTCCCTTTTCAGGACACAAAGATACACTTAAGCCTGCCCCAGACTACCCCTGTTAGTTTCTTTAATTATTTAATGGGCCAATTTTTGGTCCATTAGCTATTACCGATTCTATTGTAATGCCTCTTCTCCCTATGCCTACACCTGACCAATATCACTCCAATGGGCTTCCTCCACCAATTGGGCATCAATTATAGCCTACTCCTCTAACCCAGTGATGCGTCCAAAGTTGGATCTAAATATGTGCAAGAATACACAATCGCACAAGTAATATTGTGATAAGTTGATTCGTCTCCACAGGGAATAAAAAGTGAATAAGTTCGCTAAGTACCAGATTATGCGTTCCTAGACTTTAAGCTAAGCGAATGGATCGTTGGTTTGATGATCTAATACTACTGTGTTAAAATCTCAATATCGATTATAAATCCAAGTTTGTCAGGCCTAGATTGATTAGCAATATCAAGTTTTTCTCCAATAAACGAATGAAGGCTACAATCTAAACCAAGTTGTCATCCTTGATCAAAATATAAGCATTCATTGATCTATCTTAAATAAGAACTTCAAATATAAAGATAAACTTGTAATCAAAGAAGGCAATGAAAGTACCTTGATTATATCGAATCCAATGTTACAATATCCTCAAGAACAATTCAAGAACACAAAGTAAAAACTAACAACTAATGTTTTTGTCTTGGAGAGTTCTTAACTAACAAAAACTAGCTCTTCTTTTTCTTCTTCCCCTCTCCAAGTGAGTTCTCCTGCAGCTTCCACCTTGTCTTGTCCTCCTCCAAGTTGCTTTCCACCTCAAAAGTGTAGACAAAGGTAAGTGGGAAGTTTGGTGAAGCAATTCTATATGTTGGCTGTCGAACCCCAGCGTACGTTGGCTAGGCTAGCGTACGTTGGGGTTGCTCTCTGCCTCTATCTTCTTTTTGTCCGAGCACCCCCAGCGTACGTTGGCCTGGCCAGCGTACGTTGGGGTTGCTCTCTGCCTCCCGAGCAAAACTTCCCGAGCAAGGCCAACGTACGCTGGCCTGACCAGCGTACGTTGGGGTAGTAATCTGCTCCAACTCACAATTGCCTTCAAACTTCCGAATTTCAGCTCGACTCATCGCCTATGTCCACCGATCCTTGCCTTAGCTCCCAAGATGCTCCAAATACCTACAAAACACACCAAAACAATAGGTAATCTTCTCCTTGACCAATTAATCAAAATGAAACAAAACATAGACAAGACTCAACTTAACACTTCCTAAAACGTGACAAGACGACATAAACTAAAGCTAAACGGATGCATGTTCTCACATGCATCACACCCCCACACTTACTTCCTTCCTTGTCCCCAAGGAAGGTGCATCAGAAAACCAACAAATGGTGCCATCAGAAATTGAACCTTCATCACAAAATCATCCCCACAAGCACACACATCACAACCTTGAGCAAGGTGAATACAAAAGCAATAGGCTATTATACCCTCAATCATTTAATCAAGTTTTTACACCAAGTGTTCCGGACTAGAGAGTTAACCACTCGTAGGATAGGATTGATTTAAACTCACAAATGTATGGTAGTCAACTATCCTACTCTCGTGTGCACATTCAAGGTCTAAAAGTGTTAAAAATCATACCAAAACACACTCGAAACAAAGTAGATCATGTCATGGGAGGGACTTTTATTGGGTTGTAATGGGGCTAAAGGTAAAGGTGAGGATATGAGCATGGGCAGTGGCTAAACCACCCAATCCAAGGAGCTTATATACAAAATTCTACCTCTCGTCTATTCTACGCGTCTCACCTTATCATTATCACTCATCCCGATGTAACTCAACTCCTAAAGACCAGCTTTTCTTTTATGACTTGCTTACTTTTGCTCCTTGTGCTTAACTTTCTTTCCAAACTTTCCATTGATTTTTACTTTTATGCTTTTCCATCTTTCCACTTTCTTTCTTTCTTTCCTTTTTTTTTTCTTTTTTCTAAGCACAAGGTTTCTCTTTTCTTTTTGCAAACCGGTCATTACACTTTCGTGGTCTTAACTACCCGAAACCCTTATATGGTAAGACACCCCCCAAGCTATACTACAATAAGAACCCTTACATAAATTTCCCAAAGATGTAATCCTAAAGCTTCCTCGGACGGATAGTCAAAGGTGGGAAAGTTCATGAGGAAGGGTTATATAGTAGCTTACATATAATATTTCAATGAATAGGTTCAAGCTCAATGGGGTATGCAACGGATAAGATCAGGTTTTTGGCTCTAAGGCCCTAGGCTTATAGCAAAATTTTGCCCTCGACACTTTCTACCTTATTGAGTTATGAAAGGTAATCATTTAACACCTCCATCGCTCAAACGAAGCACACATCTCATGAATAAAGTAAAGACGGATTGTCCTTGCCTTCGGCTCAAAATCTCACAAGGTCACTCGTTAACTCACTAGTCTAGTCTACCTAGCGTAACGACTAGCCTAAATGAGCGAGGATATAATAGCTTATGTCTAAAAATTCATATTGCTCAAGACTGTTGAATGCATGATATGGTGTTTTTCTTATGACGAGAAGTTCAAAACATCTGAGGATTGTTTCATCATTTGCAAAAGACTCTAACACACTTCAATCAAAAACACAAAACACACACAAAACAGACTCGATCACATGCATAAAAGAAAATAACAACCACAATAAGAAGAGAGACAGGCACAGCAAGATCAACAAGATCAACACAAGTAACAAAAATCATAAACATAACAAGATAAACACAAATAACAAAACATAAACACACACATACCCCCACACTTAGAAGGCACATTGTCCTCAATGTGTGAAGAAAAACATACAAAACAGTAAATAAAAATGACAAATCAAAGACAATCTAATAATTGAAAATAAAAATAAAGCAAAGTAAGGAGAAGAAAAAGCCTGTGATCATTGTTCTGGCGGAGGTTGGAGGTGATTCCGGAGCCATTCCCATTGAGCGTGGTTGTAGGCCTGATCCTCCTGATATATCTGCCAGCGAGCTGCCTGTTCCTCTGCATTGTTCCGCACTTCGACTTCGAGGTCAGTGATTCGCTGGGCTAGATTGTTGATGCTTGCTTGCTGCTCTGGAAGTTGAACATTTTCTTCTTGCAATAAACGGTTCCGGACACCCTCGCGTTCAATGTAGGGAATGATCGCATATTCCCTGGTGCCCTGTTCAACTGTGCCAGTCTTTGACATTAAATGCCACTTAAACAGCTGATCACGATCAATTTCCGATGGGTTGATCATGTTTTCATTGATCGGCGGATCTGCAACAAACTCACGAACAAGCATAGCAACAATATGGCCAAGCCCTAGCCAACGGGGGTTAGGCAAATCTAAGGTACGCTTGATCACATCAACAATTAACCCAAATGTGTCAAACCTACGATGGTTTTGTGCACAAGCTATAGCATACAATTGTTGCTTTGTGATTTTGCTACTCTCAAACTGTGCACTAAAATACGCAGCCATGAAACGATGGAAGATACACCAGTGTATGTCTTTAATAAGGATGGCTGGTGATTGTGTCTTATAGCGAGGCAAACCCGTAAGTTCTTGCCAAGCAACGTGTGGAGCAGAATCACCAGAAAAAGTTATACCAGCTCCCCCCCGATTAATCTTAATCAAGTCAACTAGCACATCCTCATTTACAGTTATTTTCTTGCCATGTATACGTGTAGTAAATGAGGAGTTATTCGGGGCAACAACCACAGTGCTATAAAACTCTACAACAGCAGCAGGATTAGTCTTAACGACTGTATCAGAGAAAAATTCCCAACCTAGGGCAGCTATAGCCTCTCGAAGTTCATCATCACAACCCGCCCTTCTCATTTCATCCCAATCAATCAATTGATATCCTATGAATCGACAATTATCAAATTTCTTAAATCTCTCCCCCTCCCATTCTTCATGTATTGGGAAAGGAGCATCATACCTTTGGGTTAAGTCGATCGGCCGAGACGCGCGTGAAGTCTCGCCTGGCTCCTTT
>SOPF01015843.1:0-12109 GCA_012979155.1 Hypericum perforatum
ACAGGTGACTGAAGTTAGAGAATCGCCTTGACGTCCGAAGAATTTGTGTAATACATCGTGTGAACCCATTGTCTTCTTCCGGGTTTTGAAGTCTTCGGATGGTATTTCCCTTTTGTGATCTAGTAGAGTCGCTCCGTTGTACACATTGTGGGACCTTATGTTTGTATTTGGAATAATGTAAGAATATTGTGATATATATGTATAATTATGAAATAATGCTTCCGCATTTGTATAAGTTATGTTAATGCTTCCGCAATTCGATTCCTTTATTCGTATGAGGCTGGTTGGGTTGTGGCTCATTGGTTTAGGTGAGTATGACCCAGCGCCATGTCAGCGATCCAGATTTGGGTCGTGACAGACCCCAAGCGGACGCTGGGAGGGGGGGTGGGGTTTACAGAGAAATGTCTGAAAACGTGCCTAGCGTTCGCCTTGTTGGGGACTCTATATAAGCATTGTAACTCTTCACTGATTGTAAGTTGTAGAAGTTGTAGCCTCTATTGAGTTCTGAAGAGCGTTAGAGCTTATATCTAATGAAACGATCCTCTCCTCGCTTGATACGGCCCCGGACGTAGATATTAGGTCGAACTGGGTTACTAAATCTTGTTGTCGCTTGCTTGCTTCATGTTGTTTCTTTTTGTTTTGCTTGATCGTGATTGTGTGGGTGTATTATTGAGGGTTCGCTCGTGTGCGTATTTTTGGTTTCAGTTATAGGAATTCGTAACAACTGGTATCAGAGCTAAGGTCAAGAATTTGATAGGAGCTACAATGATAAACGAAAGGAGGTCTCCAGTTAAAAAGTTTGATGGGATGGACTACGCCTACTGGAAGATGAAAATTGAAGACTACCTTTATGGGAGGGATTTGCGTAAGGTACTCAAAGAGAAGAAGCCGATAGACATGAAGGAGGAGGAGTAGAAACTCCTAGGTAGGAAGGCGATGAGCGTGATTCGTTTGTCCCTGTCCAAGAATATGGCTTTACTACTATGAAAGCAGAGTCGAGGAAGGAGGTATTAAAGATGTTATTCGATATGTATGAGAAGCCATCAGCCGTGAATAAGGTTCATCTGATGTGTAAGTTGTTCAACTTGCGGATGGTAAAGAGTACGTTGATGGCCAAGCATCTTAATAAATTTAATGCGACAATAGCGGTATTGAACTTAGTTAAGATCGCCTTTGAAGATGAGGCACAAGCTATTATCTTGTTAAGTTTGCTTCCTGATAACTAGAGTAACACAGTCACAGCCATGAGTGCCTCGACAAAAAAGGTCATGTTGAAGTTGGATAAGGTTAGAGACTTTGATCATAAGCAAAGAGAATCAAAGGAGAGAGTCTGGGTTAACTTCTAGTTCAGCGTTAAATATAAGTAGTAGAGAAAGGTACGAGTCTAATAAAGAGGGAGCAAATTGCGGTAGGTCAAAGTTCAAGAAGGACATGAGCAAGGTCCAAGGTTACAATTATGACAAGTATGTACACTATGCGGTTAACTGTAAGACACCAAAGAGGGAGGACTCTTTAGCTAATACTACAACTGAAGACCATGAGATGCTTTACTCTTTAGTGTATGGAGTCCAATTGGATACTTGGATTTTGAATTCAGGAGCTTTGTATCACTTGTGCAACAAGGCGGGAGTGATGGAAAACTATGTCTAAGGGAAGTTTGGCAAGGTTTATCTAGCGAACGATAAATCGTTGTAAATTATAGACATAGGAGAAGTACGAATCAAGATGCCAAATGACTTTACACTAGTGTTGAAGGGAGTAAGACACATTTCTGGACTAAAGAGAAATTTGGTATCTGTGGCAGCTAGACAACGAAGGCTACAAGGTGGTCTTCAGCTATAAATCTTGGAAGATAACCAAAGGGGCTATAGTGTTAGCTCATGGTTTGAAGGAAAGGACTTTGTACACAACAAGAGACATTCAAGATAGCATCAACATTGTAGGAGGCTCGAGTAGTGCAGATCTATGGCATAGTCATATTGACCATATGAGTGAAAAAAGGATGAAAGTGTTATGCTCTAAGAGAAAGCTACCAGGTTTGAAGACTATGGAAGTCGGGCTATACGAGTATTGTGTGCTTGAGAAGCAACGACAAATGAGTTTCTCTAGAGGTAGAAGAGCTCTGAAGGAGCAAAGGCTCAGTTAGTCAATATTGACTTATGGGAGACAGCACTAGTGACATCCTTGAGTAGTACAATATACTATAGAACCTCTGCTGAGGAGAATGATCTTAAGGGATACTTGAGATCAATGGACTATGGTGAGCACAAGCTTCAAGAGTTAAAGGACTAAGTAAGCATTTCTGGTGAGGTGAGATCTAGTATTGATGTGGTCAAGCTAGACACTATCAACTCGGGTGAGAGCGAGAAGGTGCTTAGTGGCTGAATTCTGATGAGAAGGTTCTTACTCGCTAACTACTATCTCTTATCGATAGGTGATGGTGAGCATAGAGATTGTACAAGTGCAAAGCAACGTAAGCTTGTCCGCGAGAGAGTATCTACTAGTATTGAGAAGATGGAGTCATTGAGTACCAAAGTGACTTGGGAATAGCTCCATAATAGCGAGAATGCTAAGCATAATTAAGAGGCTCATATGGTTACGCGTGAGGCACTTGAGAACTAAGGTTGTGAGGATAGAGCTCTAAAGAAGAAGACTCTAAAGGGTTATAATAATAGTTAAGTGAAGTATGCAAGGTGGCATGCAAGGCCATGGATAACAAAGCCGATGAGAGTTAGAAGAAGGTTTAAGAGGAATCTGGAGAAGCAATGGTTAAAGGCAATATGGTGGATGCCCAACCACTTGACAAGCATTGTAATGGAGGGCTTATGTAATGTGGACAACAAGCTAAGAGTGCAAGATGCATTAATGTGAATAAAGCATTAAGCAACTTTGACAAGAGAAGAGTAATCTCTTGGGATTAAGGAGGAGAAGATCTTGTAGCTGATAAGTCCGAAGAGGAGTTATTGGAGAAGTTAGAGCTAGTGATGACTTTAACTAGCCTTGAAAAGTGAGCATCAATAGTCCTACCAATTAGGATCACCGAGTAATTGGTGATTAGTGCCAATTGGTGAAGCAAGTCATCCGAGTGAAAGGGTGGCTAGTGAAGAAGATCATCCAAGTGAAGGGTGAGCGACCGAATGACAATTTACAAAAAAAACAAATTATGTAGATATAATAATCAAGGTGGTGACCTTGAAGAAATTAAGGCTCAACATGTGCTCAGTTGGCATTATTGAATGATGATTGAAGGTTAGCATACCAAACAACCGAGTAAGGATGTATTGGAGCACGGAGTGACAGGTGTTTTTATGGCAATGGATCAAGTGAAGTGGTTAGTCTCCAGGTAGGAGATTGTTGAAGTATGGAACCTAACGATACTTTGGAAAGTTGATATATTGCCTAGGTATGCCTAGAATTTGACCGTTTCAAAATCGGAGCAAGTATGAGGAAGAAATCAAAAGCTAAAAATTTGACCCGGAGGGGGCCAGCGGACGCTGGGGTGTTCTGCTGGGACCCCAAGTAGACGCTGGGGGGATACAGAGAAGTATCTAAAAATATGCCTAGTGTTCGTTGAGTCCCCATCGCCCGCTAGGGCACCCAAAACTGTTATTACTTTGCCTAATTAGTCCTAATTAGGTTAGGACTTGTTGGAGACTCTATATAAGCATTTTAACCCTTCATTGATTGTAAGTTGTAGAAGTTATAGCCTCCATTGAGTTCTAAAGAGCGTTAGAGCTCATATCTAGTAAAACAATCCTCTCCTAGCTTGGTACGCCCCCAGACGTAGACATTAGGTCGAACCGGGTTACCAAATCTTGTTGTCGCTTGCTTGCTTTGTGTCGTTTCTTTTCATTTTGCTCGATCGTGATCGTGTGGATGTGTTGTTGAGGGTTCGCTCATGTGCGTACTTCGGGTTTCGATTGTAGGAATTCATAACAAATTCTTTCCCGTACAAGATTAAAGTTGGGTTATCGAACGTGGCCTTGTGAAGTTGATGACATCAGAATTAACGTCAACTTAATTTAGACTATATTTAATGTCAACTTAATTTGATCAGCTAGTAAATTTTTATACTAAATTACACATGCGATTGATCAAAGTCTAGACCAACCATAGTTCCTCCCTATAGCTTCTTCTAATTTAGTCAAAATATGTTGAGTTGGAGTTCAAGTTATCGTAATCTCAATAATGTTAATAATTATTAGAAGAATTCTCTCATCTTTCAAACATTCTATCTAATTTAGCTGGGGTTGGATTAGTTGCTGAATTTTTTTTTTGAATGGTACAAACTAAAAGACATGTGGGTTTTTTTTTTAAAAATCTAAAAATTAAAGGACCAAAATAAAAAATTGCACATACCAATATCGTATGAAAAAATACCATTATTGAAAAAAAATACACATCATTATTGTAAAAAAAAATATATTTATCATTATGATATGAAAAAAAATATATTATTATCAATGAAAAAATACTATTATCACAAGAAGAAACCTGTCCAAATTTTGTATATTGTAGAGTAATTTTTCATTTCATGCCCAATCCAATTCCATCTTATCCAGATATCAACTAACTAAACCAAAAAAATAACAAGTGACTTCCCAGAAAAATTGATTAAGTAGTTACTAAGTTAAGAAAGTGGAAATAAAATTGGGGATTTTCCTCAAATAGGTGAAAAACTTAGGCATCTACCCAAAATAGTTAACATATATATTTCCAAAATAGGTTTGTAAATAATTAAATTTTTAACATATCTGAGAAAAAATCAACGAAAATTGGTAACATGCAGTTTCCTCTCCTAATAAATACAACAACAAACTCCCCCTTGAAAAATTGAGTGACACACAAATTTAGTTCCTAGCTCACTCTTTCTGCCATAATTGCCGCAATTTAGTTTCGCCAAATATACATCCACCAAAATAGTTATGGGATCAGACTCTGTCTTTGCTTTTATTCTTGTTAGCTTAGGTATTGTGTTGTTAAAATTATGTATCATGTTGGTGATAGCTTTATTTCTGTACTACTCCATAACCAAACTACACCACTGGAAGAACAACCTCCCTCCGAGCCCACTGCCCTTACCAATCATCGGTCATTTCCATCTGATCGGACCATTGATCCATCATTCCTTTAGAGATCTATGTTCCCAACACGGTCCTCTCATCCGACTCAAACTTGGATCAGTCTCATGCGTGGTCGCTTCCACGCCGGAACTAGCCAGGGAAGTGCTCAAGACCAACGAGCTCATCTTCTCGGCTAGGATGAATTCCTTCGCCATCGACCAACTCACCTATAGCTCGTCGTTAGCGTTTGCACCCTATGGACCCTACTGGAAGTTCATCAAAAAGGTTTGCACCGTTGAGCTGCTCGGGAACCGGATGGTCAACCAATTCCTTCCCATCAGAGCCAGGGAGCTCCGTCGATTTCTGAAGATTATTTACACTAAGTCTAAGATCGGTGATAGTGTTAATGTCACAGAGGAGTTGTTGAAATTGTCTAATAACATCATCTCTTGCATGATGTTCGGTGTCAGGTACACTCAATTAATTTATCTTCAAACCAAATTAAATTTTATTTACTTATACTTTAGTACTTACAAAAAATATGAAGGGTTATTTACAATCACATGGATATATAATTCATAATTTGCGGCTAATTTACTATATCAGGTCTTCCGACACAGAGGCTGAGGTGGCAAAAAAATTGGTAAGAGAAGTGACTCAGCTCTTTGGGGAGTTCAATGTTTCCGACTTTATATGGCTATGTAAGAACTTGGACATGAAAAGTTTCAAGTCCAGAGTCGAGGAATTACATAGGAGGTGTGACAATTTTTTGGAGGAAATACTCTTTAAGCGGGAAAAGGAGAGGAAGGAGACGATTAATGATGGTGGGAAGGATTTCTTGGACATTTTACTTGATGTCAAGGAGGACCACACGCGGGAGATTAAATTGACGAGGGACCATATCAAGGCCTTAGTTCTTGTAAGTAACATTTTTCTGTAAGTAAAGCCATTTTTTTTATTAATTACTCCAGCAAAATACAGTATTAGTTAATTGTTGACATTCAGGTACTACCTGGACAAGAAATATACCATACAAAATCATTTTGCATACACGTCTGAAAAAAAAAATTGCAACTAAAATTACCGCCAATTTATGTTCAAGCTAACTAAAAAGCCAAATGGATAACCAACTTCTGCTTATACAAATGTCGTTGGTGGCTATGGTGCTGGACCTAATAAAGGGTTATCATTATATAAGTTTAAATATGATTCGTTAATTTGGTTGATAAGGTACTTCTTACAGTAATAATTGATTAAGGATATTTTTTTCGTATATCGTATTTTTTCCTTTTCTTTTTCTCATGTTATCTTTATCTCTCTTTCATTCTCCTCTTTTCAATTCTCTTTCTCCTTTTATGTATCCTTCCTCTCTGCATCGCTACGATGTTAGCAACAAAATCGATGACGTCGACGACGAAATCAAAGACACTCACGACAAGCCTGATTATGGCTAGTGAATTCGATAACGATAGTAGATCTGATGACGCTCGCAAAGAGATTCTTGTCTCTTTGGAGATTGGAAAGTTGGATTCGACTCTCGTCATTTTTGCCTCCCTCGTTGGCCGACTTGAACATGAGATCACTATGAAAGATGCCGATAAAGGACGGTACCAGTGGAGGAGCATGATTTCGGTAGAGCATGACGATAGCAAAATGACTCGCGTCCTATCGCGGTAGACATGGGAGTAGGATCTAACTCTTGTCCATGATAATTGACTTGTCACGACATCTAAATGGTAGATTGAGTTATATGAAAATGGCAAACCTGGTTACAACGATCAATGAGTTCACTAGTGAGATCTTGAATCTGATCTCTTCTTCTCTCTCTTGGCTCGCTATCTCCACGATAATAACCTGTCCCGATGTCTAAACAGAAATAAGTCATTTAAACCAACATAAACATATCAATTTAACCAATAGAAATAAGTCATTACAAGCAACAAGAACACAATATTTTCAAATTAACATGAACACATCATTTTGAGACTAAGAAAAGTACTCTATTCAGCTAGCTACACCATGACATTTCGACCAACAACAACACACCATTTTCAAACTAACAAGAACACACTATTTTTAGTCCAACATAAATACATGATTATAGAATCATAATAATACAATATTTAGACTAACAACAATATCTCATTCATACTAATTGTATCGTTTCATTCTAATTTTAACCCCATTTATTCCAATATATAGTAGTACTAGTGCTAGTCATAAGCCTGTAACTTTGACTAAGCCTTTAACTCCAAAGTTACGATGAGATACGTGTATTAATACAGTTACGATCACATCTTAATATATCAATAAAATATATGCTCTTTTAAAAAAAATTTATTAGTAGATTTTGAGTTATAAATTTAATTATAGTTCGAAATTTTTTTATCAACAAATTTCTTTATATTAACTACCAAAATAATTACATATTTACAATTTACCAACACAAATTAACTAAAATAATTGCAAACAACCTTAATTCTATCTAATTTATACGTTATAATTCAAAATACAAGATTAATTTTTGGTTACAAAGATCTTTGATTAAACTTGACCATACAAGCCCTTCTCACGTAGGGAAGAAAACTGCCAAGCCCACCAAACATAGTTCTTCGTCAAAAATTATTTTGTTTCTTTTTTTTTTGGTGAAGAATTATTTTGTTTCTCGTGTAACATAATCTCCTAGTAATTGCACCAAATAAAGTCTACTAATAAATCTATTCATTTTGTCACCCAAAAAAAAAACCAACAGGCAAGAGTTCCATTCGAGTACGAATTTGATTATCATCTTGTGCCCCCCTAATTGATTATTAATTTTAGGACATCCTCACAGCCGCAACAGATACCACGGCCGTCACGTTGGAATGGGCTATGGCTGAGCTCATCAATCACCCTAGAGTCCTAAATAAAGCAAGAGACGAGATAATCCGAATCATAGGGACCAAAAGACTTGTTGAGGAATCGGACGGTCCAACTCTGCCCTACTTACAGGCCATCATCAAGGAGACGTTCCGCCTGCACCCTCCTGTTCCGCTGATCTCCAGGAAGTCAACCCAGGTATGCAAGATCAATGGCTACGATGTGCCACCTGGAACCTTGCTCTTTGTCAACATCTGGGCCATTGGGAGGGACCCCAAGTACTGGAACAATCCTATGGATTTCGTTCCAGAGAGGTTCTTGGCGACGTCCCACGACCATAACGAAGGTGATTACATCATTATCGTCAATAAAATTTGATTAGTTGGATAATTCAAATTTTTTATTATTTTATTAACTATTGGATTGTCTAATTTTATGTTGGGTTACTTCCAGTTATCGTGAAAACAAGTTTCAAAAGAAAATTCATCTAGAATTTTCATGAGTCAATACATGTCGTTATAAATTTCTTGTTTATCACCAAAATCATTTTTGTCGCTTGTCTTAATAGAACAACTCGGTGAAAAAAAATATTATGAGATTTATGTTATATTTCCACTATAATTAATACGCATTTCGACATATCATATTCATAATTATACATTTTCAGGATCGTATGCACATATGGATGTCAAAGGTCAACATTTCGAGTTGTTGCCCTTTGGGTCGGGCAGGAGGAGCTGCCCCGGGATGTCTTTAGCCTTGCAGGAGCTTTTCGTGACATTGGCCGCCATGGTTCAATGTTTCAATTGGGATGTGACTATTAGTAATTGCCGTGATATGGCTGAGCGCCCTGGATTGACAGCTCCAAGGGCCACCGATCTCATTTGCATGCCTGTTGCACGTACGGACATGGTTGATATCCTCCACGAGCTGTAGTAAATGCTTTCGTTATGACATCAATGCTCGTTTTGGAGTTCAGGACCGTAGTTCAAATTCGAAAATGTCTAATTACCAGAGAAAGTTGCAGGGATGTGTGTAATAAGGTATTAAAATAAACTACCATGTGCATTCAGATTAAAAAATAAGTTGTAAGTATATAAATCAATAACCAACTCTACTCTGTTGTAACTTGTATTAATGGTTTCAATAAAAATTTTGAATTAAATAATATGGATAGTGTTGAAAACTAGATTTAGTTTATTATTTTTATGCTATATTTGAATAGGTACTGTGCAATCATAAACAATTAGCATATAGGAAAGGTAATTTGACAATATTCATAGAGACTCGCAATGATAGTTTGAGCAAACTATCGACATGCAGCTTTCTTGTAGATCGCGTTCATCGAATTGAGTCCTCTTCTTTGAATATCAAAAACTTCAACTTTAATCCTGAACCAGCCTACAAGAATTTGTGTGCTCTTAAATTCATTAACATCGGTCAATAAATAAGCGGTTACGGGAGTCAAAAATCTCAAATTTATGATGATCACTAAAAAATACTGTAGTAAGGGTTCCTTGCATTTTGACCTACCTTGCTTGATTCTTTCATGTATACTTGAATGCTAATCGAGTAACATAATTATAGCAACAGTCCTTCTCAACCAGTTTTAACATGCATTGTTGGAGACTAAGCCACATTTATAGCGATTGTTAAATTTCCATATATATTCTACGTCATATTTGATTGTGGTGAATTGTTCAACTGCCACATTATTTACTTGTTAAGAGTATCCATGTCTACAGTCAGAACTTCTCGCTCTCAAGAAGAAAAACAAGCGATACTGCCCTATATCTGTACACACACACACATGATGATGATTGCAACTTTAGGGTTTCCCTTTCCATTAATTTACTTTACTCTCTGGACCTTGGCATCTATTTCAGTGTTTTTCATAGGCATATAGTAATAATAATAATAATAATAATAATAATAATAATAATAATAATAATACAGAGTTGATCGTAATTCAAAGAGCTAGCTAGGAAGTGCTCAATTACGGGGAATGCCTTTTTTTTTACCGTTGACTAATGTGCACGTCTTTATGTACCTGCTTCTCATGTCGTGGCCCGTCTTTGAACTTTTTAACAGGTCGGACGTTTGGAAGATGTTCTCAAGAAAATTGAGGTAAATGTCTTTTGTACAAATCGATTGCACATGCTTTTTTAAAGGGAATAATTATCGCATATTTGCTGCAGACGAGTGATAAGAATTCAAGCTGGGAAGATCTGATATTCATTCCACCCGGAGAAAGCCATTCCCTACACATTCAAGAATGAAAGCGACGCTTTGATGAAGTAGATGATCTATTAAACCGAGACGAGGGTAGAAAATGGCACAAGGGTGTCGCACGTTGTGCCCATCGTAAGTGTTAAAGAGAATATCATATTAGAATTGTCGAGTTGGGTCAGTTTAGAAATATAAATACTTATCCACTTGTTATCTTAAGATTTTAGACTAGATATAGAGATTCTAACAATAAACATGTTCATCTGGTACATGCCTTAATGCTTCCCCATTTCATCTGTTATCTATTCTATTTGAAGATGTCGTCCTTTTTTCTATTCTTGTACAGGAGCAGCTTTGAAGTGCAAAATGGATTTGCTACCTTAAAAAAGGACATAATGGACATGGACCGACCGACGGACGGTTGTCATGGAAGGAGTTAAACGAATATGCTTAATCCTGTTCTTGAATTGTACAAATATGGACACTATGCAAAGTCTGGTATAATTACAAAATAATTCGACGAGTCCATCGTTTATACACTTAATTAGGACATTATCGGAAATATGTTCCCATTTGGACAATGCTTAACTGCCAAGTAAAGTTGAACGGACCCAGTTTCTGGCTACTAGATCTTTCTTCTGTTGTATTTTTCATATGGTTGACATTAGAAGGAAACGTCATATTTTAACACATTTTCTGATCGGTTTTTTGAAATGTTCTCAAGACAATTTTGAGTTGTGTAAAACATAATATATGACCTAAAGCATATTAGTTTTATCATTTAAGGAGTTAACATTTATTTATTTGCACAAGTTGATGTATTTGAAAAAATCAAATTCATTTTACTATTTATATATCCCCAATTGATTTGTAGCACTTTAATCTACTACGGGGGCGATGGATTGCAGAAAGTAAAACTCCGGGATTCGAGCCTTTTTCTGTCCGCATGAGAGCTTCTTCCACCCACAATGTGAACAAATACATATTAATCTGTGCTTTTGTCTTTTTACTTTTGGAGACCTCGTCATCATCTGTTATTAACTTATTTATTATGTAATAATCTGATGACGAAGTCGCTTTTTTCCACTGGATGGCCTTTTCCATTACTTAGTCCTTTATATTTGGTAGATGTCGAGCAACTTTTTTAATTCTATTTACAAAAGGTAACGTGGAGCCAAAATTGATTAAAAAAATTATTACCAGGTTTTTTATATTGTTTGAGTTGCTAAAACTTAAAATCTTTAAAAAAATCTGAACAGTCTGCAAACTATTACAGTCGGTGGTCTTGAAAAAAAAAATAGAACTATTCAGCAAACGATTTATTAAGTGGAGTGGTGGTGCCATCAATTATGCCTCGGATTCTTTCCGCCAAAAGTTTAGGGCACTAGAAAACTCGGCGATTATTTCTTAATCCAAAATATGCACATCACCTCAAGACTGAGAATAACATCGACTCAAATAATAAACAACCTAATTTGCTTTAAAATGTTGAGATTTAATTTTACAAATACAATTACTACTCCACTTTAATTATAAAGAAATTTTTTTAAAAAAAGGTGAATTCTGTATACAATTTAGACAGCTCCAACAAAAGGTGGCAAATTATTGTCCATCTCAGTTTAGCTGCCAGTTACACTCTGGCACGTCACGTAAACGAACATATATGTCGTTTTCAATTGTAGATAACCATATTTATCGTCATTGAGAAGTCACATTTTGTAATCCAATTATATACCTACTCAGATTCCCTCGTTACAGTCATCGACGACCCCGAAACAGGAGCTAACAACTCCCAGTTATTACAAACCCCAAATAGAAAAGACAACAAAGCCAGATATAAATATATATATATATATATATATAAACTATATATAAAACACAGAGATGAAAAACATAGAAGGAAAAATCTAATTTTGAAGAGAGAGAAAATATGGATCTAAGCAAAACTAAGGAGATAA
>SOPF01015844.1:0-13973 GCA_012979155.1 Hypericum perforatum
TGTAAAGGGTAAAATAGTAATTTCACATGACAAAAAATTAAAAAAAAAGTCTGATTTGGTCGGTGGGGACCCGAGATAAACATTTTTGAATAAAACAGGGACGTAATATCATTTATGACAAAAGAGAGACTCAATAGGAGAATAATGTAAAGATCAGGGAACTGAAAGTAATTTACCCAAAAAATTATCATTAGCGTCACCGAGAATAATTTGTTTTAAAAACCTGTTCGCAGTTGGTGGTCATTTTATGTACAAATTCATATAACTATTAGATTCGTGATACACATTGGATTGATTAGTTATTATTGGACTCGGCCTACATCTAATTAACCAAAATTTATTTTTTGGAAAATGCTTTTTAACTTTTTCATATAAAATATGAATATTATTTTTTAAAATGATGAATGAGTTTATTTTTAATATCTAATACTAAATATATTATTCATAAAATTATTTTAAACTAATCATCGTTTTTTTAGCAGGTTAAATAAAGTAAACATCTCTCGACTCAACTTGTTACTGTAGAAGAATGAAAGAATATATAGCATCTCTCGGCCGTTTCGACAAAGTAACGAAAAAGTAAAAACGGAGTCCAAATAAGGCCAGCGAAGCCCAAACAAGCCCACGGAACCCCAAGGCCCAAATATGGATCGCCTCTCCTCCCACCAGAACGATCAAGAACTTACTGGAACAAACCCCGCCAGTTCCACATCGGACGCCTTCCTCAAAAAAATATCCTCTTCTTCCTCCGTACCCCCTGAAGCTTCTGGAACTTCCCCATCCCCATTCTCCTCTCCTCCATATATATGGCCACCCCTTCAATTCTCGAAACCAACACAATCCATCAACGAAATAAAACTCACAAAAATATCCAACACAAGAGGCAGCGAAGAAGAAGATTATGGATCGCTTGTTTCACCCGTACAACTACCGACCGGTCCCGGCGAGGAAGGTGGTGAACATCCCCGTAACCTTCGTGGGAGCGAATCGTCGCCGGACCGAATCGGACTCCGCGGTGATGATTCAGAGCGCGTTCAGAGGACACATGGTGAGGAGAACCTTCAGGAAGATCGCCTCCGTGAGGGCCGAGGTATTGGAGGTGGAGAGATCCGTTAGGGAGGAGGGAGAAGCTTTGGAGTTGTTGAGGAGGGAAGAGAAGGAGAGGGTTAGGGTTAACGAGAGGCTGATGGGGCTCTTATTGAGACTGGACGGAGTCCCCGGCGTCGACCACGGTATCAGAGAGCTCCGGCGGGAGGTTATCAGGAAGGCGATAGCGCTCCAGGACGCCGTCGACGCCATTGGCGAGAAAACCGCTGAGGTAGCGGTTGAAGTAAGCCAGGAGGACTTGTCGGCGGAGGCGGACAGTTGCGGTGGTGATGACGTGGCGGTGGAAGCGAGCCAAGAGGACTCGTCGACGGAAGCGACCAGAATCGATGAGATCGTCGAGACCTACGCTGACGTGGAAGATGAAGATCGTCGTGATCGGAACCACGAGGAGACGGCGGATTCCAACGGTTGCGGTGGTGATGACGTGGCGGTGGCGGAGGCGTTCAGAGTCGATGAGACCGACGCTGACGTGGAAGATGAAAAGCGCAATCGCAGCCACGAGGAGACGGCGGAGTTGGACGGTTACGGCATAGATGACACGGCGGTGGAAGCAAGCCAGGAGGAGTCGCCGGCGGATCAGCTCCGACAATCCACCTCACCCGACGACACAGTCACGGCCGTCACCTCCACCAAGTCTCCAGATCTCGAGGACATCGCCGACGAGGAGATGTCCGAATCAAATGATTGCAACGGTGATGGCGCGGCGGTTGAAGCTAGTCAGGAGGACTCGCCGGCGGAACATCCCCGGCAAGCAACCGCACTCAATGAGACCGTCGATGCTGTGTCATCCAGCGCGTCTCCGGGTTCCGAGGACATCGTTGACGAGGAGACGAAGGAGGAGGAAGAAAGAGACGGCTGTGGAAGTGATGACGTGGCGGTGGCGGAGAGAGAGAAGGAGGCATTGGATAGGATGAGGGAGGACAACGAGAGGATGATGGGGATGATGGCGGAGCTGCTAGAGAGGAACGGGGAGCAGATGCGGCTGCTCACCTCGCTCTCCCAACGCGTCGAGATGCTCGAGCGGGCCTTCCTGTGGGACCGACTCAGGAGGAAGATGAACGCCAAAAACTGCAAGGCCAAAAAAGACGTCGGTGGAGATATCTCCCGCTGAAAGGCTTATAATTGGTAGAAGTACAAGTTTGAGAAGAGATGATGGTTTGTGTAAATCTAATGGCTCCGTGAAATAATATTTCTCGTTTGGTGATGTTTTGGTTTTGCGGTTGTTATAAAACAAATTGGGAATGGGATGAATGAATGTATCACCAGTTAAAGAGTAATAAGCCCCAGCGTGTTTTTTTATTTATTTTAGTTCTTGGGTTTTAATTTTTTGTAGAAGAAATTGGGAAAATTAATCTAAATATCTTCTGGTTTTTCACAAAATTATTTTAATATCTTGTAATAATAAATTTATCATATCTTGTAATAAAAAATTTATCAATTAAATCAAATTCTACACAATTGATATTAATTAAGTTCATGGGTAACTATTTGAATCGTTCTCGACTTGTTCAGATTTCATGTACTCCCCATTGTTCTCAGAAACAGTCTTGAGGTCGCCAAGTGACCTTTGGTCCAGCGGCATAAGGGTGGGGAGGGGTTCGGGAAGTCCAGGGTTCGATTCTTGGTATTGACATTGTAATAAAATAGGTATTAGTATAGGAACTAGAATAGGAACTCAAAAAAAAAAATAGTCTTAAGGTTGATCCAGAATTGGTTCGACTTTAGGGTTAGCTGATCTGATTGATCTAATTATTGGTAAGATTAGATTTTTTTCTATTTTTTTGTAATTTTTTGAAAGATATATAAATATATAGGTAAATAATTTATTTAATAAACTAATAATAACATATAAACATACCCATTTTTATGAAATATACAACATAAAATATCCATACAAATAATTAATTTCGAATCGAAGATAAAAAAATAAATCAGTGAAATTTTTCAGGTGAACTGTCCGTTCTGACTTGATTTTTCGGGCGAACTGTCTGGTCTAATCAAAATTAAGGCTCTTCGCCAGATTGACATTTTTTAATTAAAGTTAAAATATTATTCAGATCGATTGGTGGTGCGATCGGTCTGATTGTCGGTCAGATTGTATTTTTTAAAACAATAGTACTCCCTTTTCTTCTCTTTTTTTATTTCTTACTTTCTCTCTCTTATTTTCCTTTTTTCTCCTTCATTCTCCACCATCCCTTTTCAAAGTAAACACCCAAATTTTTCATAAACCTCAAATCCAATTATCCTCCTTCCTTTATAAACTTCCAAACCCAATTCCTCTCTCTCTTCTCCATATTATTGTTATCATTATTATTACAATGACTACAATTATAATCCTCATTGCCTAAGTCCTCCTCCTCCACAAGTTCAGTGTCCTCATTCTTCAATCATAAAGTCATGAAAATGAAAAGGGAGTACTTGAACTCGTCTCTTGGAAGTTCGAACGAGTAGTGCCCACTAATTGCTTTTCCTGAGGAAGCTCGAGTTCCTCTCCTGCTTGATTTTATCGGAGTTTTCAGGTTCCAAATAAAGATGGTAGAAAGCACGAGACTTCAGTGCAGTAAGAGGAGATCCAAGCGCATAGGCACATAGAAATTAGTAGGTCAATTGACCTTACTTAATTTTTTGTTTATTTGATAATTTAATATATAATTTAGTATATGTATCCATCAAAAATAAGAAATTAATTTTATTAAAAAATTAATTAGAGTATAAATCAAAATAAAATATTTAAAAAGTCAGATATTTTATATATTGTCGGTGTTTCGAAAAATTTCAGGATCCATCCACGAAGAGATCCCAAAGATTTGGAACAAAGAGGTGATGTCATTAAGAAGACTGATAACTCCCGCTGAAGGATTATGATTGCAAGAAGTCTAAAAGAGATAATGATTAGTGAAACATCTAATGACTCTTTGTGCAATAATGTTTCTGATTTGGTAGGTGTCTTAAAACAAATTGAGAATTCGAATGTTTTAAACAAATTGGGAATTTGAGGAATGTATCAGGAGTTAAGAGTAATATAAGACCCAGGGTCTTTTTTATTTTAGTTCATGCGTTTTAACTTTTCTTGCAAAATTAATTTATATGTGTCCTTTTAAAATGTCTGAACAGATTTTCCTACCTAATCCAAACCTTGGTCATCCTTAAATTTAATAGTTGATGGCCTCCTTGGCCCTTAAACAGAAAGTCCTCAAGTGCCAAGCCCACTTCCACTTTCGCTCACATGTCCCATACACTAGTTAAACCCATCTGAATCAAAATCCAGTAATAGTGAGCCGTAGAGAATTAAAAAAAAACTATTTATGATAATTAACAAAAAAATAGTGACCAAAAATCTTAATTATCATACTAGAGATAGAAGAGGAGGATATTGTGGAAGAAGTAAAGGAGGAAATTGACAAGAAAGATCTACTTGAGGAGCTCAAAATTTATTTGAAATATCGAACTCCACCCTCGATTGTGAAGGCTCCTTCTTTAGAACTGAAAGAGCTACCCTCGCATCTGAGATATGCGTTTTTAATAGATGGAGGGAAGTTACCGATTATAATATCAAACAAGCTCACTAAGGAGGAAGAAGGGAAAGTGCTCACAGTTGTGAACAAACGGATTAAGGCCATTGCTTGGCAAATATCTGATATCAAGGGAATAAGCCTAGAAATTGTGATGCACCATATTCATATGGAGGATGGAGCGAGGCCAAGAGTAGACCGACAAAGGAGACTTAATTCTAACATGAAGGAGGTTGTTAAGAAGGAAGTGATTAAGCTCCTTGAGGCAGGAATTATTTATCCAATTTTGGATAGTGAGTGGGTTAACCCGATACATTGTGTTCCCAAGAAAGGAGGAATGATAATTGTGATCAACGAGGAAGCTGAGCTCATTCCAACAAGAACTGTAACAAGATGGAGAGTGTGTGTCGATTATCATAAATTGAATGACGCCACACGAAAAGATCATTTCACACTTCTATTCATTAATCAAATGTTGGAAAGGATATCAGGATATTCTTATTATTGCTTTTTAGACGGGTACTCAGGATACAACCAAATTGTAATATACCCTAGAGATCAAGAGAAGACATTTTTCACTTGTCCCTTTGGTATTTTTGCATATCGCAGAATACCTTTTGGATTAAGCTGTACCCCAGCAAAGTTTCAACGTTGCATAGAGTCTATCGTCTGGGAGATGAATGAGAAGATTATAGAAATCTTCATGGATGACTTCTCTGTTTTCGGAGACTCATTTGATCATTGTATTGATAACCTAGACAAAGTATTAAAAAGATGTGAGGAAAAAAATCTTGTGCTCAACTGGGAAAAGTGCCATTTTATGGTAGACAAAGGGATGTCCTTGGGCACAAGATTTCTAGAGCTGGAATGGAAGTTGATAGAGCTAAGACAGAGGTGATAGAGAAGATGGATGCACTAACCACAGTTAAAGGAGTTAGAGCATTTCTGGGTCATGCCAGATTTTACAAAAGATTCATCAAGAACTTCTCTCAAATCGCTAAGCCTCTAACAAATTTGCTGGTTAAGGATGTATCCTTCAATTTTGATGAGCACTGCCTTAAGGCATTTGATGCTCTAAAGAAAGCTCTTATCACAGCTTCAGTGATTTCATCATCGGACTAGAAGCTTCTATTCGAATTAATATATGACACAAGTGATCTTGCTTTGGATTATGTTCTTGGACAAAAGAAAGAGGGAAAGCTCCACATAATCTACTATGCAAGTAGAGTACTGGTAGGAGCTCAACTTAATTATACAACCACAGAGAAGGAGATGCTTACAGTTGTTTATGCGTGTGACAAATTCAGACCGTACTTGCTTGGTTCGAAAGTGATTATCTATATTGACCATGCAGCTTTGAGATATTTGTTCTCAAAGCAAGATGCCAAACCTCACTTGATACACTGGATTTTGTTACTCCAAGAATTTGATTTGTCCATTAAGGACAAGAAAGGAGCAGAAAATGTTGTCGTAGATTATCTCTCTAGGCTAGAGAAAAGCGACAGGATGGAGATTGAAGGGAATATTCAAGAAGAGTTTCCAGATGAAACTCTTATGACGATGAGTAGAGTATAAGCTCCCTGGTATGCGGATTATGCTAACTTTTTAGTTGGAGAAATTATTCCTACAGATCTGAGTTATCCCCAAAGGAAGAAATTTCTACGGGATGTTCAGATGTATGTGTGGGATAATCCGTACCTTTTTAAGAGGTGCAGTGATGGGGTTCTTTGATGTTGCATTGCCAGTTGGGAAGTAGCAAACATATTAGAGCAATGCTATAATACTCTTTACTTAGATCATTATAGAGCTACAAGAATCGCATCTCGAGTCTTTGAATGCAGATTCTATTGGCCTTTAATCTTCAAAGATGCACGTAGTTATGTTGAGTAGTGTGACCGCTGCCAAAGAATGGAAAATATCTCAAAGAGGAATCAGATGCTGTTATCTAGAATTTTCGAGATTGAGCTCTTTGACGTTTGGGGATTAGACTTCATGGGACCTTTCCCAACATCATATGGCAACAAGTATATCATGGTAGGAGTCGACTATATTTCAAAGTGGGTAGAAGCTTTGGTGTCATCAACAAATGATGCTAGAGTAGTTATCTGATTTCTTAAGAAGCTCTTCTCGAGATTTGGAGTGCCTCAAATGATAATCAGCAATGGTGGGTCATATTTCTGCAACCAACAATTTGAAGTCCTGCTAAAGAGATATGGGGTAATGCACAATTTATAACACCTTTTCATCCCCAAACTAGCAGATAGGTTGAGCTTTCAAACCAAGAGCTCAAGAAAATCTTGGAAAAGATGATTGGTACAGCAAGAAAAGATTGGTCGAATAAGCTTGATGATGTCTTATGGGCATATCGAACAGCATTCAGAACACCAATAGGAATATTGCCTTATAGACTTGTTTATGGCAAAGCATGCCATCTTCTAGTGGAGCTTGAGCATCGTGCATTTTAGGCAATTAAGACCCTTAATTATGATTACAAAAAGGCTGGGGAGCATAGAATTCTCCAACTTAAAGAGTTGGAAGAAATGCGTGACTTGGAATTCGAGAGCTCAAGGCTCTATAAGGAAAGGACCAAGAGAAGATATGATGCCATATCATCAAGAAAGATTTTAAGGAGAGACATCATGTTCTTCTCTACAACTTGCGACTAAGACTCTTCCCCAGGAAGCTCAAATCCAAGTAGAGCAGCCCATACCAGATTGTCAAAGTGTTCCCTTTTGGGGTACTAGATTTGCGAGATAGCAAGGGATTAGTCTTTAGAGTCAATGGCCAACGAGATGCGGAGGTGCAATTGGTTTATGTGCCATCTAGTACTTGAACATTTGGAAAAGAGTACGACTCTTTTACCTGCAGAGAATAAAGAATAGGATATTTTGCGTTAAGTATATTTGTCTAGTTAGTGTCTTAGTTTCTAGGAAAATCTAGATTGACATTTGCCTCATCATTCTCCGTCAAGCAAAAGAGACTTTGAGAATTGAGTAACATGACGAAAACTTCTTGAGACACTCGAGAGGAATATCAAAGAGTGCCTATAAGAGGAGAATGAAGAGATTTGAATTTTTCCCCATGTGTGGAAAGTTAGAACATGACTGAGACTGTAGCAAGAATAGCACTAACTCACAAATTGAGCATACTGTGGTACTACGTTGTGACCCCATTAGGCTTAAAGCCAAAAAGGTTGCACGAAAAGGTAGTTCGTCATGGTATACCATTCGTGAGTTGTGTGAATTACGAAAGTCGAAGTTACACTTATGACCCATGAGGATAGGGCGTCTAGTTTTCAAACTTTTCAGGAACGCAATGTACATAAAAGCCAAAACATTAGATTAGCATGTTTTATTTCTTATGTTTGTTATATTAGTTTTAGTGTTTATATCTTATGTGTGTAGTTTTTGTGGTTCGTACATAGTTGGCGCACGCCAATAGACCTGGCATATGCCAGTTTTGGGCAGAATAATTTATAAAAGTCTCGGGCATGTGCCATTTGTCATAAAATATCAAAATCCAATCCTTCCCACCTTCAAAAAATTCAAAGTTGAACAAACCCAACCCTCTCCAACCATTTACCCATAATACCCAAGGTCCAAAATAAGATTTATAATAGCGGATGATGCAGGATCTAGCCGGATTCAACATAGGGATAGAAGAAAGCACGTGAGAAACCCTTTGCCTTTACCACTAGATTCTCCACTCCCAGACATCCACAACCACTACGATGCTCCTTTTGTAATCTTTTATGATTGGGAGGGAGAGAGGTACCAAAGACTCAACCACCTTACTACCTTGAGTCATTTCAACATTGTTCGGGATGACATGAAGAAATTAGGGGTTGATAGGAAATTGCGGTCAGCTATTAGGAAGTTAGGTTAGGATTACTTTGCGAATAGGAGTACAATGGCTAGGCAGGAGCTAGTGTTAGAATTCTATTGTACTTTGCAGGTTATGACAAACAGAGCATCATTCACTGCACGTGTCGTTGATACTAATTTTAGCATGAATGAACTTGAGTTTAATGACCTCTTTAGCCTTAAGTCTGGAGTAGGACTTTAGACTTCACACCTGCTAGTAAGGCCCATCAGGCTTAGCATGAGGTTACGGGCTTTGAGAGATATGAGTTGAGGAGGGTACTGAATGCGCTAATTAGAGAACCACACTTAGGCATCCTCCATTACTTTATGACTGTAACCTTCAATGGTCAATGGAAAGAGTCTAAAGTGTTCCGATCATAGCTCTTCGCCATAGACTACCTATGCTATGACATACCTTTTAGCATATTTGCTATAGTGATTGACTATTTTGCACGTTCCATTAGCGATAGGAAACCTAGGCATCTATAATTGGGTCATATTATTTCTTGCATTGTACATCACCGTTTCTCTGAGCAGTTTGCAGACTTTTGAGGATCAATCATGGAACCAGTGCAGCTTGACATCCAAAAGCTTAGCTGCAGCAAGCTGATCAAGATGACGATGATGGCTAACAAAGAAGAGATTATCGAGTACAAGCCTTGGAAAGAGAGAAAGGCAGTTCAGGATCGCGTAGATGCCAACATAGGGACAAGAGAGTCCTAGTCAGGATCTAGATGAGGCAGGCCCCAGCCATCAGTACCAGGCCCAGCATGATGAAGCAGGGCTGAGTCATCAATCATCTGACCCAGAGCTGGAGATGCAGTATTTACGTGACCAGTTTGTTGTGATGTAGGTACAACTATAGGGTCACAAAGAGCAACTTCATGATTATGGCGTATAACTGCACGACTATGTAGTTAGCAATACAACCAGGTAGGACCACTAGTGCGACTATAATGCTCACATGAAGGCCAAGTTTGCAGCTCAGAGAGAAGAGTAGATGGCATTTTATGCTGAATAGAGAGCTCACATGGTGCGCTAGCAGGAACATTACAAGTAGTAGCGAGCACACGCTAAGTGGATGCATACTTGGGCAGAGAACTTTGACAGCAGCTTCACATTCCCACTACCTCCTCCACAAGAGTGACATGGAGCTCCTTTTTCCCTACTTTGTTATTTTTCTTTATTTGTTTTCTTTGTTTGTGTATTTTCATGTATTTTGATTCTGTTTTTGATTTTGTGTGTTTGTAACTCATTTAATAGTCATGTCGTGTTACTACAAGGTGATCCTATTAGGCTTAAAGCTAAAAAGGTCACAAGGAGCTAGTTTATATGACACATCATTAGTGATTTAATATGTTGCATGTTTGTTTGTATTTATGTATGTATGCATGTTTTGAGATTAGGTGTTTATTAGTATTTTAGACACCTTGAGGACAATGTGTCATTCAAGTGTGGGGGAGGGTTCCTTCTAGGAATCTTCCTTTTAGGTTGTTTAAACTTGTTTTGCATGTTAGTGTGTTAGGTTGTTTTGTTTAGATTTAGACTTGGCATGAACTTTTTCAAAAATTTGACCCCCTCAAAAATTTTTAACTTGTGTTAGAATTTATTGTATTCTTAGTTAGGGATTTAATTCGAGCACAAAGCCTAGGAATTGGTAGAAACCTCGTGGGAATGATTTTAATTGGGTTTAGTTAGTAGTTTAGACTTAATTTGGGTTATGATTCGTTGGGATGTTGTGGTTATGGCCATATGTAAGAAGTCGAGTGTTTGCCTAGAACGTGCTAAGTTTGTATAGTTTGTTGAAGTTTGTGAATAAGTGTTGCAAATATAAAAAAAAGAAAGAAAAAAAGAAGTGAAAAAGAATGTAATGTTGAATAAGGCATATGTCTATTAAAACTCGTGCTTCTCGATCTTAGTTCATTGGTTTACTTGGGGAGTGTGCTTATGAATGTGATATTTGTGAGGATGTTTAGATTAGACAAGTGATTAGTTACATTTGTAACATGTTCTTGGATTGGGTGGTTTAGCTACCATCCAAATATTTTACCTCACCTTTATCTTAAGCCCTATTACAACCCAATGAAAAGACCCCGATTATTAGCAACTATTATGACTTTTAGATAATGCTGAGTAGGACGTAGGATACTTTGAGATATATTGACATGTATGTGAGTGATAGGAAGTTGACCATACAGATTATATGAGTGAAACACTTTTCTATCCTCGTGAGGTCAACCTTCTAGTGTCTTTTACATAGAGTTTACACTTGCTTAAATAATTGAGTGCTGAGGTGCCTACTAGTTCCTTGTGCTTTTTGTTATGGATTGATGAACTAACTTAGATTATGATTTCATTGTGATGGGAGCTGATATTTTTAAGGGAAGTTAAGTGTTGATCTATTCATGCCATGTCTTTACCTTATTATATGTTTGTTTGTTCTTATTTAATTTTCATTTAGGTTGTTGTCCACATTTTGAGTTTTTGCTTGGGGACAAGCAAAGATTCAAGTGTGGGGGTGTGATGAGTGTGAAAAATACTCATTATTCGTGTCCTTTTAGTAGGTCATTCTTAGTGTTTTAGGTTGATTTATTTGCATTTTAGTTGATATAGTGTTAGTTTTCATTTATTGTGTGTTTTTGTAGAGTTTATCATTTTTTATTGAGTTTGCTTATTTTTAGGAGCCTATTCAAGGAGAAGTGGAAGACGATCGAGCGGACACGTGAAGGCAAGGATAAAACGGAAGTTTTAAAGAAAAAGAGTACAAAGTATAGGTAGCTGGCGCATGCCAAGGAGATGTTATTCGAATGACTATTCATGCAGACGACCATTTGCATTCGAAGAAGCAAAAATTGCAAAGACCTAGCACACGCCAAGTGAAGCTAGTGCACGCCGGACTAGTCTGACAGAAATAAAATAATTTGAGTGTTGGACAAACAAATGGTGGATTTGACTAAGTCGGCTTATGGATTTCTAAAGGGAGGGGGACAAGTTTACCGACTCTTTTAGATATTTTAGTAGTAGATATTTTAGGTAGATAAGTTAGATTAGATATTTTTGAAAATATTTTGGATAAGTAAGTTAGTTTTAGACTATTTTGACTAAGGGTGGAGAGAAAAGAAGTGTATGTGCAAGAGAGAGGTACGAAATAGAAAAACACTCTCTCTGTTCTTGGATGTGAAGGGAAAAAAGTTTGAAGATCTTGGCTAAGTTTTCTTACCTTTGCTCTTTCCATATGTAAATAAGATGTATGTTGTTTATATAAGCATGTGTGGGTAGTCTTTCTTTGAGTTTGGTGCCTTGTTACCGTGCATGTAGCTACTGATTTGAGGGTTAAATGTGTTTATAAATGTGTTTTTATCAATGTGCTTCATACCGTGCTTAGACTTGCTTGATCACCAAGCCTTAGTGTCTAGTCAAAACTTGAGACCGAAAGAAGATACAATTAATAGAAAGGTTGGTTTGATGATGACTACTCTTGCTATGAGAGAAATCTTCTTGGTGACCTACTGATTGTTCTTGGAGTAGAGCATATAGTTGGTGCTTAGCTAGATTAGTTGGTTGGTGGGGTTGAAAGAACATATCTAACCTTCTAAGCCTAGTTAAGTAGCAATTTAGGCTCTTCTTGCACGAAAGTATGGTTGAGTTACCTTAGATTCCCTCAGACTACATCACTTATACTAAAAACTCTCTAATTCTTATGGTTACGTTGCTGGTTTAGGTACCTTACTCATTTTTAGTAGCCTAAGTTGTTATTCTTAGTAAGTTAGTATCTAGTAAACCAATAGCTTAAGTTGTGATCTTTATATTTGTGTTTTAGACTTTAGATAGTGTAAACAACAAACCAAACTTCATAATCTGATCATAGGCAAGTAAGTGAATCAAAGAGTAGGCCTAAACACTCAATCCCTATGGTACGACAACCCTTACTTACTCTTATTGCAACTCGCTGTAACTCTACTGTTAACTTGGCACATGCTAGACAATCTTGGCGCCTGCCAGGTCTGATCATTCGAGAGCATTTCGCTCATGCCAGGTGTAGTTCACGTATGCCCGAGGTTCATTTTGGTCGAAGTTTGGTGCACGCCAACATAGTCTGGCGTACGCCAGAACGAGAAAGTTGGTGCACACCCAAGGACTCGGTGTACACCTGACTGACCGAACGAACAAACGACCAATCATCCTATGTTAAGTAGATTCAAGGAAGAACAAGATAGTGAATACACAAGCATTTGCATTGCTAGCGAGACAAATCGTCATCGTCTTCTTAGGCCAAATTTCAAGATGGGTCTAACTAGTCCAGTTAATACATCTGATGAATCTAGTGTTAATACAACATATGAACCAACTCGTAATAATATAGCTTAACTGAGTGAGCGACACCCAAGCCCAGATCAAGTTCGACCATTTGATGGGGTAATACAAGGTCCAGACCTAATCGTTCTCCCAACACTACTAAGGCCTTGGTCTATTTGATCTAAAATATCCAACAAAGCACGGGGGATTAATAATCTACCATAGAGTTATCCTACTAGACCAGCACAACCAAAGATGCATGTCCACTGATGCGTCCAAATGTGGATCTAAATATGCGTGCAAGAGTACACGATCGCAACAAGTAATAAAGTGATAAGTAAGATCGTCTCCACAGGGAAAATAGAATTTGTTGCTAAGTACCAGATTATGTAATCAAGATCTTAAGCTAAGTGGATCAATTAATGGATGTTGGGAATAATAGACTACGGGTTTTAATATTGCAAGAACCTAAGGTTGTCAATCTCAAGTTGATAACAATATCGAATAACAAAGATGAGATATGATCTGAACCAAGCTGTCACTATTGATCCAAGAATCATTCATAAACAAATGGATGTGCTTTTAAATTAAGTTGTCACTCCTTAACTTACAAACACAAGCACATATTCATTTTAAGCAAAAGTAAAGAACTTTGAAATGTAAAAACGAAATCTATGACAATGAAACAAAGGTACCTCTTGATTAATGATTCTGAATGTTGAATACAACCTTTGCAAAGTAAAGAAAACTAAACTCTAAAACGATCGTAGGATATGGTCTATCATTTTCAAGACCTCAGCCGATTAGTTCTATGTCTAACCTCCTTCTCCTAGATGATTTTACAATGAAGCTCATACAACCTATTTATAGCCTACTAAAAGCAATTCTACAACTTGATCTTCATGTATGGAAATGAGTTGTTAAATGGTGGATGCAAGTTGTCTTCATGGTGGAAATGAGTTGTCATGAGTTGGCGACGGCTAAAACGGTTGTCCTCCATCAACAAAATGGCTGCAAGTTGAAGGATTTGAGGTTGCAAGTTGATTACTTTCGGTGTGCAGCTTTTCTTGACTTCTGCAGCAAGTGTAGCGCTCGCTACAAAACATAGCGGTCGCTACAAGAGTGATTTTCGGGGCTATAGCGATCGCTATAAAACGTAGCGATCGCTATGAAAAATTCGGAGCTCGATCCAAGC
>SOPF01015845.1:0-39594 GCA_012979155.1 Hypericum perforatum
ATTCCGCTGCGTTATACTTTGAGTATATTTTTCGTAAAAATCCAACATTCAGAAGCATTTCGATTTCAACTTTAATAGCAAGCAGTGTCAACTAAGTCATGTCACTCGAGTATTTCTGAAAATGACAATAATTCAGCGTAGATATTGGGTTGTCTGATTCTGTTAAGCTGGTGCCTCCCACAGGTCCTCTCCGCGTCGGAGCTCGTAGCTTAGAGGAAGATGTGTCAGATAACGAGGAGTTTGAAACGGCTATTGTAGGTATACCTAATTCAAGTGTTGTTGAGGAGTTGAGGCCTATTGCTTGGATGTCTATGGAGGATGATGAGTTTCATGAGTTGGTTGGTGATGCTGATGAGGGAGGAGGAAGAAGATGTCCGGATACCGCTTGGTGTTGTTAAGGTTCCTAGTCTTGGGATTCTAGTTGCACCTCGAGTGAGATTTTTGAGTGAGGATGACGAAGAAGACGATGATGAAGTTTTCGGAGAAGATGAGTTACTAGTGCAAGTGATTACTTTCTTGTTAACAATCTGAATCGGTTGGTTTTCCTAGTGAGCCTCTTGTTAAGCCTTCAGCAGAGGATGTAAAGCATGTTATGGTGGAAACCATGGAGACGAATGAAGATACAAAACATGCTATCGAGGAATCCGCTCCAAGTGACTTGAAGGAGTTCGACATTCATGTAAACATGGAGGAGGAGCAAGTTGGTTCCTTAGCGGACAGCGAGCCTGTTCTTGATGAGAATGTCAAGTTGGCTGCAGATGAGGTTGTCCAAGCATGGGAACAACAACTACAAGAATGTACAGTTGAAGTTCGAGGAGTGAAGTACTTCTGCATGAACGGGCGGCTCGACTTGGGCCTGCGGCTTTGGCGCTACCTGCTAGAAAAGGAATTCTGCCCGCACGGTAATGCGCTGCATCTTTTGGTGACTGCGCTTAGCGCCCGACACAGACCTGAAGAAGCAGTCGAATTCTGCAGACAGTTCTTGGAGAGAGGGATGCGCATGAGGAATGTGACCTATCTAATGCTAGGAAGTTGTTTGCAGGAAGATGAACATTCGGACAAGTTGAGGGATCTCAACCAGATGGTCACGTAGGTGATGCTTACTTGACTCCACCAAGAGATAATACTTTATCTGATCCTGGTTTTGGATAGGTTTATCATTTGGCCTCGCTTAATATAAATTTGGATTAGTGAATGTCTAGATAATATTAAAATATTATATCTATGATGTATGTTTGTGGATTAGATGCCACCCACCATGAGTGTTATTGTACATTTGATTCGTCCTTGTCACATTTTTTGTTATGATATTGTCACATTTGGGCAGATCCAGATTCGATCAACTACTAAAAATATCATGATCTACTATGTTAGTATCTACATTAATTTATAGATCTGATTTTTTTTTTTCATTCCGTACAACCGCTGCACATGCAACAATTTATTTCCAAATAGTACTATACATGTATACGCACACAAACGGGGAAACAAGTTTAGCCAGGTACCCTAAAGACAAGGGCTTATTCAAACTAAGTAATAAGATAGGTGACTTTAGGTAGGTGTTATAGTTTTGGCTGACTAAATAAAATCTGACTGATGGGCAGGATACTCGAAGTTCGAACCACGCTGATCAGTTCTGGTATTCAGCAATGTTCGTGGAACTAAGATCACCGTCGTCAGTGGCACCTACGGAGCTGTCCATGTCGACCGTCACCGCATCACCCGAGGCATCATCCTGATCCGTGGTTGCCGTCAGCATGAGGTTGTTCTGAGGGCCCGATCCAGTGCTCACTCCTGACCCTATAGGGGCGCTGTATTTTCTGATTCTGTACCAATTGATTGTTTTTCCATCTTAATGCCATAAAACGACCAAATAATATTTCGGGCACAAAGTTTGTATGCAAGTTTGTAAATTCAAAGTGTATAAAGTTTGTATGCAAGTTTGTAATTTCTGAGGGAGCAAGAGCGAATTCAACTTTATAACTTTTATGAAGATTTTTAAAGTGTATTACATTTTTGTAAATGTTCACTCGGAAAGAGAAATTACTTATATTAAATATGTAAAAATAAATACATTATATGAAAGTTTTTATAAAGCTGTCTTATTTTGTTTTGAAGGTTGAGTTATCTTATTTATGGTGAGTCCTATATAATCACAAAAGAAGCTACATATACTAATATGATGTAAGGATCGGAATAGATCTTGACGAATCAGAGAAAGGAGTTGAGATGAACATAGCGAGGGTAAAAGATTTTTTAAAATTCTAAGACGTTTAGGCATTAGAGCCAAACACTAAACTAAATAAACCATAATAATTAGAGATAAAGTTTTAATTGAACGAAATAACTGAATAGGAAATACAACTAATCTCTAAGAATCTTAATCCATAACATATGGAAAATCCATTAAAAATTAATAATATGAGAAATAAAAGAATTCAAATTATACGATCATGATTTGGAATCATGCAACATAGAAGAATAATGTTTACTCAACTTTTTTTTATTGTTTGATTTCTAAATAAATTAAACATGCCAGCCCTCAGCATGCCTCCCCTGTCAGTATTGGTAGGAGAGCCTCCCCACTGGCCTGTCAGATTAATTATCATACTTCGGGCTCCAACGTCCCACTTAGTGAACCTAGTGCTCTCGGCCTCCCAGGTAACACACCCCAATCTCTCCCCTCCTTGGACAAAGGACCAACTACTACAACTCTAGAAACTGGGCCTATACTCCAAGCTATTGGGCCTTCACTTCAAGCTAAAGGGACTCGGCCAATTATCGATGGTAACAAGGCTAGGGGCCTCCCTTCTCTAAAGGCCCAAAAAGGAGTTATCAAAAGGAAAATGTTCAGGAGGTTGAAATCCATTAACTTTTTAATCTATAAGTCCAAACCGGCCCGTAGAGTATCCAAATGCTCCCTTGATACGCACTCCTTAACAATTGGAGACCTGGAGATTCAGAATAGAAATAAAATTCTTCTGGAAACTGTAGGGATCCCTCCTGCCCAGATCGATGATGTCTTAAAAATTGCGCTTAGCGTTGGCCTAGTTCATAATGAAGGTGATAGCTCCCTCTTCAGTGCCCTAAAGGAATTTCTGCCTAACTCTTCTACCCTGCAAGACCCTACCCCTGTTTTGGAAATCCAAGGTGATGTGGTAACCAAATGAATTGGTTAGCCTGGAACGCGCGGGGTATCAATACTCCGGCAAGAAGGCGAGTCATCAAGGGGTTAGTTCGGAAGAATAAGGTAGGCATTCTCGGCCTCACTGAGACTAAAATGTTGCAACCTTCACCATTTATTGCTAAGTAGATGTGGAGGAATGAGCACTTTGGATGGGATGCAGTCCCCTCCTCTGGCAGATCGGGGGGATTATTCCTTGTCTGGAGCTCATCCTTTTTCAGGTGTGATTCAACCTCTAAAGGCTCCCGGTGGCTGTGTATACAAGGTTCCCTCATCGAGTTAGATACCCCATGTGCTATCTTGCTAGTGTATGGTCCCTCGGATGTCTCCGATCAACTCCGACTATGGGAAGAACTGGTTACTGTAAAGAACTCTTCCACCTCTGGATTATGGATACTCATGGGCGACTTTAATGTTGTTCTCGAGAGACATGAGCGAAAAGGCCGCTCAGCTTTTAGCACCAATGCTTCTAGCCAATTTCGTAACTTTATTAATGAGATGAATGTGATCGATATGCCCTTGCATGGGAGAAAGTTCACCTGGAACAACAGCGAGGCGTCCAGTCGTATTGACAGATTTTTAGTGTCTCCACAATGGACTCAGCTCTACCCAACTTGGCTTGTTTAAGAGTGGTTCAGATCATAACCCTATACTCCTTAAAACTGAGAGTGTCAACTGGGGACCAATACCCTTCAGATTCTACTCTGGCTGGTCATCTAAACCTGGCTTCATAGAAAAAGTTGCTGCCTGGTGGAGTGATTTCAACTCTGAAACTTGGGGACCGAACAGAATCATCTTCAAGCTCAAGTTATTAAAAGCTAAGCTCCGCTCTGAATGCTTTGTACCATTTGCTGACTTACAAGATAGCGTTAGAATGCTTGAAGAAGAGTTAGAAGGCCTGGACCTTGCTGATGAGAGTTTCGGGCTAAATGATGACCAGAAAAGCCGTCGCAGAGAGCTAACAAAGAGGATTTGGCATGAACAAAAGTTGATTGACTCAATGTGGCGACAACGATCCCGTGCACAATGGGGACTATACGGAGATAGAAATACTAAGTACTTCCATGCCCTCTCCAAGGTCAGGGCCTGTATGAATCATATCGGAGCTATACAAACAAGTGGCGGCACGGTAGTTACCCCTGAAGCCATCAAGAGGGCTGCTGCCACCCATTTCTGCAAACAATACAAGGAAGTCCCTTGGAGAAGACCCTCCTTAGACCACTCCTTATTTGATAAAATCTCTCCGGATACAGCACTGGAACTCGAACTAATTCCTAGTAATGAAGAAATCAAGAGTGCTGTTTGGAATTGTGGCAGTGACAAAGCCCCGGGACCTGACGGCTTTGGCTTCTCCTTTTATAAGACTTGCTGGGATATTATCGCGGATGATGTGTATGACTTTGTCAAGCAATTTTTCCGCACGTCCTTCCTACTGCCTGAGATAAAAGCCTCGTTCATCACATTAGTGCCCAAATGCCACCAAGCAAAGTCCTTTAAAGACTTTAGGCCAATCTCTCTTGTGGGGAGTTTGTACAAGATCATTACTAAGATCTTATCGGCTCGTCTTAAGCGTGTCATGAGCCAAATCATAGGCCCGGAACAATCTGGTTTTATTGAGGGGAGACAGCTTTTGGATAGTGTTCTGATCTGCAACGAAGTTATCAATTGGCTAAAGAAGACTAGGGCCGAAGAAGCTTTCGTTAAGCTAGACTTTATGAAAGCTTTTGATTGTGTGTCATGGAACTTTTTGGACGATATGCTTGCTGCCATGGGGTTTGGTTCACGTTGGAGGAGTTGGGTCCGAGGCTGTTTACAGGGATCTTCTGCATCTGTCCTGATCAATGGGTCCCCATCGAGTCTTTTTGTTCTTGAGAGAGGCCTCAAACAAGGAGACCCAATGTCCCCATACTTATTTCTGATTGTAGCTGAAGGATTACGACGTATGATAGTAAAGGCTAAGAACCTGGGGTTGATCCAAGGCTTACCTCTACCTGGGATGAATGCCAATCTTTGTCTACTTCAGTATGCGGATGATACTCTACTTATCAGCAAACCCCACCACCAGAGCATAACCAATCTTAAGTACATCTTACTATCATTTTCTCTGATTTCAGGTTTAACTCTTAATTTTAACAAGTGCTCAATTATCGGAATCAACACAAGCAGCAACTGGATGGATTGGGCCACTGAGTTTTGGGGTTGCAGGAGTCAAGCTGTGCCATTTAAGTATCTTGGAATGCCAGTAGGGTCCTCGATGCGGCGAAGAGCTCATTGGAGCCCACTTGTTGAGCTATTCGACAAGCATCTCTCCTCATGGAAAGGCAACTTTCTCTCTATTGGTGGTCGCATGACTCTAATCAAAGTTGTCCTCTCAAGCTTGCCAATCTTCTACATGTCTATCTTCAAGATCCCCGTAGGAGTCCTAAAGATCTTGGAGGAAAAGATGAGGAAATTCCTATGGACTGGAGATCCTACTAGAAGAGGTCTAAGTCTCGTGCCTTGGTGCTATGTCTGTATCCCTATTGACAAAGGTGGAATGGGTTTAATTCGGTTGGAGCTGCAAAATGATGCACTACGTCTAAAGTGGATTTGGCGATTCCTCTCTGACCCCAATGCTTTATGGGCCCATGTTATCCGCTGTATCCATGACGCCTCCAACTTCTCACTACCCTCATTCCTCTCACGTCTACCTTACCGGGATAGAATGGCGGGAATTTGGTCCTCCATCTGTCGAACTGCATCATCTAACTCCTCAGTCTCATGCATCTTTAGGCAAAATATCAGCTTCAAGCTTGGACGCGGTGATCAAATAAGGTTGTGGGAAGATGAGTGGTGCTCCAACTCTCCTCTGTCGCACCTTTATCCCAGACTCTACGCACTTTCCACCCAAAAGGAGTACCCGGTGCTAAGTTTCTGTCGCAACTTCAATGATCAAAACCACTGGGTCTTCTCTTGGAGGCGGGAGCTACGTGGCTGGGAGATGGACTCCTTCCAAAACTTGTTGTCTACTCTACCTCCGACCACCTCCCTCAGTAACGACCAAGATCGTATCACATGGCTCCCGGAACCAGGGTCTATGTACTCGGCCCACGGATTATACAACCTCACTTTTTCTGGGTTCAATCTAGTCGCGCCTCCTGTCCTCCAGAATCGTTGGGCAAGGCTTATCCCTACGAAAGTTGGCTACTTTCTTTGGATGGCTCTGCTCGGCCGCATCAAAACGAGGGATAACCTCCAAAAGGTTGGGCTACTTGGTCCGGGAGACAATAAGTGCCCCCTTTGCAATGTGGACTTGGAGTCTTCCTGCCATTTGTTTATCCACTGCTCTACGGCTACAAAGGTTTGGAATTACTTTGCTAACTGCTTGAAGGTGAGCTGGTGCTGCACGAGTTCCACCATGAGCTTCCTGGATTCCTGGCTTGGCCTGGTGCAGGGAAGGATCCTAAAACAAGTTTGGTTCATCGTTCTTGCTGCCGTGTGCTGGACTATCTGGAGAATCCGTAACCGTATTGTCTTCGATGGGGCGGTTGTCGATCACGGTCGGCTTCTGTCCCTCATTACAAGGAGCATTTCTGAGTGGATTTACTGGTCCAACCTATCTGATATGCTAAGCTCGCAAGATGCTCTTCTATTTTTACAATCTTTACAATCTCTGTAATGGTGGTATAAAGTTGATTGCCTTCTCTGCAATCGGAACCTGGATGTATGATGTACCTTGATGGCGATTTAATACAATTTACTCTTAAAAAAAAAAAAATAAACATGCCATATATTGAAAGGTACAAGCATGCGCTAGATCAAGATAAGAGATCAAGAAGTGAGATCTCTTACATGGTGAAAATACTAGTTGCTTGTCGGGGTGGCTTGAAGATGGCCGTTTGGGCAATGGCCTTCGCTAGTGAGGAGATACATAATGGAGCCATGAGAAAAATGAACAACCAAGTTTCACAAGAGTTGGATCAAGTATTACGGGGAAGCAAATAATTTATGGATTTGGTAAGTAGTCGTTGAGTTTTCTTTATGTTATTTTTTTAAGGATATGACTCAGAAATCTTTCACTGAAAACCAAGATTAAGAAACACATATGTAAAGTACGTAACAATAAAAGGTTTAAAGATTCACAATGTATTATAATCGTATCCTGCCCAACCCATTGGGATTTCGTTACATCATCGCTCAACTAACCACCAATGCATACGTAGGAAATGATATCTAACTCGAGGTTAGTCATCAAAACTTTCAAGTGTCATTTGAGGATGGGATTTTTACTTGTGATTCATGTCTTGTAGTGATTTTGATCGCAACCATTAGGTGTAATTGTTACCTTTTCACTAGTTCCACTTTTCTAGTCACATTCTCTAAAAAAAATGAAAATTCAGCCAAAATTTCCACGCTGCTATAATATAGAGCAAATCAGTCAAAGTTATCCGTAGTTGATATATCTTACTCGTATGTCTTTATTTGTTTGAACCAACGAGCAAGATCAGCTCGTAATGGCCTTTTTCTAGTTTATGTTCGGTTAAAAGAACATAATGGAAGTCTAAGGAAAAAATACAAGATGGAAAGCTCAAACTAAAAAAAATTCAAAAGAAGAAAAAGAATTTCTTGTACTGTATCGAATAAAACGCAATATTTTTTCAAGCATATAAGAAATATTTCCTTGTTGGTTTAACACTAAGGTTCTACCTAAAGAGCTGCAACGCTTGTTCTGATGTAATGTCCGAGTATATATGAACATGAATAACAGAGACTTCTAATCCTGGAGCCTCAATATCAACTATTAGGGTTCATATTTCAATGGAGCTACTTCAAAACTGTTAAGAAAAGTACCTTGCATTTTCATCAACCAAACCAGAAACATGACTTCCAACATTATGAAGTTGGTCTGAACCCAATTCCCACAGAGCTGGCTTTCCTTCTTGTGGCTGGAAGTGACCCAGAAACCTGATTATACAGAATCAAAACCAAATCTTAACTCAACACAAGCGGTTGCAACTTAAATGCAAAAAGCCACAACTTTGGAAGCGGCCAATGGAAAGTACAAGATGATATATGCTCTCGGACATGGACTAACTAGAGAACACTAATGAGGACCACGAAGGGAATGCGATATTTGAAAACAATTCAGTTGATCAGGGTGAAGTTCTTGAGGGTTGTCCGCAGATTAGGACTTCATTCAGAAGATTCTCTTGTTGCTCAAGTGTTAATCAGTTTCTCACTACCTTACTGCAAAAGTATGGCGAAATGTTGTCATTACTCCAACTCATGGAGCTTCTCCAACGGGTTTGCATCATGAAATCAGTGGCGTAGCCATGACTGTTAATTTGTAAGAACAACTGCATGCATCAATTATTTTTAAGTTACTTTTATTTCTTAGATAAGAATAATTTTATTTACTCTACAATAATGATTAAAGGTACACCAATACAACTGAATTACTCGAGAAGAAAAATTAGAGACTATAAAAACTCCAAAACGTTGTTTTAAGTTTGGAGATATTTTCATTAATAGTACCCTTGCAAACAAGTGAACCTGTTTTATAAAGCAACTTGTTTACTGATATATTACAGGTTTGACTTTTTCTTTGGAAAATTATTGGTTAATTTTTTGCGACACAGAAACTTTGAATATATCGTCCTCTTTAGCATCTTTAACCCACTCTACTTATCTTATTCTAGTGTAATGAAGTAAATAACCACTTTTACTGCCAAAAAAGATACAGTAAGTTCACCATTTGCCAGTTCCGTTGACCATATAATTGCACCATTCTTCCAAAACCTCATAACAATTTTTCAAATTCTCCATCTACGATGGAGAAACCTATTAGCTTGAACAAATACATTCAATTGGTTGATGATTAAATTCGACTCCACAGATTTTGTAGAACCGAGTTCATTCATCAACCAATTAAATATGTTTGTTACACATTCAATTTTAAACCTAATTTTATTTTTGCTGAGGACGCATTATTTTCCTTTGTAATTTCACCTCGTGCGGACATCCACCAAAAATCTTTGAGAATTATGATGGAACTTGGGATCTAGACGAGAACATACATTGGTTTTGGTCATTGTCAAGACAAGATGGGTGGGAATTTGAAACAGCAGCCTATTAATTGCTGTACGCGAACGAGGAATTCCAGCACATTCTTCGTATCCTGAACACAAACATGGATGGGAAGCAGAAGATTATGTTCGCCCTCACTTCCATCAAGGTATGGATCATCTTAATTAGTCAAGATTGTAAACCTTAATTAGAAAATCTATCAGAATTTTACAATAAAAAACATTAATTGATACACAATATAATAATGTAGAGAAATCTTTCACTAAAGAACAAGATATGGATCATACACAAAGGAGAAGCCTTTTTGCTATCATTTCGGTCTTGGCTTATTGTAGATCAAAGGAGCACTGAAGACACTATCAATCCCCAACGGACAGAATTTGAAGATTGGGTCTGGTACAAGTTTAAAATGCAATATAGTGCAAGAGAGAGCGTGTGGGGGTTATTTATTACCCTTTTAAATTTAAAGCCCATTATGGACTCTTCGGCCAAAAGGCCCAATATAACCAATATGAGTTTTTTGAAATCGTTTCCGAGCTCATATGGACCTTGCATTCACCTACATTCTTAAACCTCGGATTAATTGATTTAACAACAAATTGAAGCTAAGTTATACATAAATCGAAATATGTATTTATCAACGAGTATTTGGATTAATGTATAAATATTATTCTATTTTAATTAAGTCTTCAGAAATTTGAATTCGATATTAAAAAATATAGTAGTATTAATTATTTGTTTAAAAAGTGTTGTCATAGTAAAAAATTTAAATTTAGTCTAATTTAGTCATCTCGGTAATCCAGATTCACATCATATAATATCCTAGTGCATATGTCGTTACGCAGTAGTGAATCAGACATATCATTCTATTCTATGATGCATACCATACCATCGACTTAGACATACGAAACCATTGAACTACAGACACCAAACTATTTGATCAATACATATAAATCATCGAATAATAACAGCAAACCATCAAATCTTAATATACAAACCATCGAATCATAATATACAAACTATCGAATCACAATATACAAATCATTGAATCGGACATGCCAAACCATTGAATCAAATATTTTATTCCAATAGAATCATGCATACCATACCATCAAATCAGACATACATACTACCAAATCACAATATACAAACTATTGAATCAGATATTCCAAAGCATTAAATCAGACATTTTATACCATCGAATCATGTACATCATACCATACAAACAATCGAATCACTGCATACCAACCATCGAATCACAAACAGAAAACCATTGAATCCTAATATACAGTACTGTACTGTACACACAGATACTGTACCAGACCTGAACCCCAGAATTTGATTTCTAGCTCAACAAGATCAATCACCAATGGCTAGAATGATTAAGCTATTCATCTCAATTTCATCTTTACAGTGAACAACCTCTAGGGGTGTTGGTGGTCGTCCTCGACCATGGGTTCATCGGTCAAAGCGAGGCTAGAAATAAATTTCTCAATTAGGAATCATCCCATTTCTGAATTGAGAATTTTTTGGGGTCAACTTTGTTGGAACTTATATTAGTAAATTATGGTTTGAACATGCATATTTAAAGATTAATACATAATATAAAAGTAGGATAGATTATTCTTACGACACGATTTGCACAACCGTAGAAATATCATCTCGCTCTACTTCATGTTTCTTCGTTGATAGTCCTCCTCTCTATTACGAACTTTGGATTTAATCCTAGACGAGGCCACGGTTTAACTGTGTGCCCTTAAACTCTTATTACCCTTCTTTTAGCTTCGGGCCTTCGTGGGTAAGAGAATTCCCAAGGTACAATGCCCAATCACAAATACAATAGGAAGCATTATTGCCCTCCTTTTGAACTTTTGATGGTGTAAAACTCTGATTCTTATATATATGAGAATGCTATGATATACAGAGGGAGAGGTGGAGAGCTCAAGAAAGAATGAGTAGAGGGATTTTTTAGAATGAATGAGATGGTTCCTTTTATATGGATTTAAGACCCTTCTATATTTAAATTAGGATTTAATATGACCATTAACCTACCCATTAAATAGGAGGTTACAAGACCAACAAAATCCCAAAATAAATAGGTGATTATATATGAATTTAAGTTTTGAATTTAAATTCAAATGGCATCTAAAAGTAGAAGAATCTTCTAGAACGTGTGCTTGTCCAAACATAGGCCCAACAGATTTTAGGCCTAGAACTGCTTCAACAAATCTGGTCCAGTTCTAAGAGATAAGACCATGGAATTTGGAACAATTTCCCATATTTCGTAGCTCGTAACCATACCACCACTAAGCCAATTTTCCGTTCATATCGAGAATTGATTATCCAATCAAAATTAGCTTACCTTACCCACTCAATTGGGCTAATCTCTTCCATTGGTTAAAACTAATTCTCCAACAATCCCCCACATGAATACAAAATGGCTTATATGATATGAGCCTACCAATGCTATATACAACTTGGAGTTCTACGAGAATTTGTTGCATCAGGAAAGGTGGTTGAAAGTCTTAAACCTTACTTAGTGAAATACCTTCGGATATACTTGCCAATTAGTGGACACGATACCTTGAACTGCTCGACATTTTGTGTATACCAAGACAAAGGTACTCACACAACTCCTTCTCAAACTACTATTCGATTCTTTCGGTTATATCTATTTTGGCCCTGGACTACCTTAGAAACTTAATCAAATGCTCTAGAGATTTATCCCTTAACTAATCTCATAGAAGCAGCCCCTTCACATTCGATATAGGTGATCTCTTATAAGGAGTATCCTGCCATATCCCACTTATATATATACTCGAAGTATAATGATCATTAAAAGCTTATAGCTTAACCTTTCTATAGATAGGTCTATCACTCTTTCATCATAGGAATAGATAAGGAACTCAATTTCCTAAGTGCTTTGTTCGACCCTAGCCTCACAATTTGGTTATACCATTGAACTTGCAGATTGGGGTCTACAATCCAAGTTGGGTTGCCAATATGGATTTAGGTTATTTTGTGGGCTTTAATCCTATTCTCCCCAATGATACCTCAATTTAGTCTCTTTAAGACCATTGGTTAATGGATCCGTAATAATTTCTTTTTTACTTTACCTGTTCACAATAACAGTTCTCACAAATTTATGTCTAAGATATATGTATCTAGACTTTTCATTATAGTCATGCTTAGGTACTTCAACTTCATTTTAAAATTCTTCCCCCCTCCCATATTGCACCAATTTTGATTAATTTAATAGTAAATCTCTCTTAGAGCTTTGTGAGAAAAGATTTCTCGAAGAATGAAGCATTCCTAACTTTCATAATATTTATATGGATATCAGAATTATCTAACTTATGTATGGTATACAATATTTTATATTGTATTACTTAACACAAAATCCACTGTCTTAGGTCTTATCCTCATCTTTTTAGGACAAAGATTCAAAATCTTTGTAAGACATATTCACAAACCTTTAAAGTTTGTAGTTAGGTTATTACCCGCCTTATAGCTTCAGGCCTCCGTAGGTAAGAGAATTTCCAAGGTACATGCCCAATCACAAATGCAATAGGAAGCACTATTGTACTCCTTTCGAACCTTCGATGGTGTAGAACTCTGACTATTAAGTATATGAGAATGCTATGATATACAGAGGGAGAGGTGGAGAGCTCAAGGAAAAATGAGCTAAGAGATTTTTGGAATGAAGGAGATGGTTCCTTTTATAGGGAGTTAGGATCCTCCAACATTCAAATCTGGATTTAATATGGCCATTAACCTACTCATTAAATAGGAGGTTACAAGACCAATAAAATCCCAAAATAAATAGGTGGTTACATATGAATTTAAGTTTTGAATTTAAATTCAAATGGCATCTAGAAGTGGAAGAATCTTATAAAACGTGGGCTTGTCCAAACAGAGGCCCAACGGATTTTAGGCCTAGAACCGCTTCAACAAATCTGGCCCAGTTCTAAGAGATAAGGCCATGGAATTTGGAACAATTCTCACAAACCCATATTTCGTAGCTCATAACCATATCACCGCTAAGCCAATTTTCCATTCACACCGAGAATTGATTTTTCAATCAAAATTAGTTTAACCTTACCCACTCAATTAGGTCAATCTCTTCCATTGGTTAAAACCAATTCTCCAACAAACTTCAAATTAGATCCAAAACAAAGATTGAAAGAGATCGAACAGAATGGGTCTACGAGGAACTAAATCAGTTCTGTTGTTTTGTTGAGGAGGATGAATATTTATAAAAAGCATAAAATCATAACCCTGGAAAATCATGGAGAGCGCAGGGAGGAGGCTTTAGACTAAATGACTAAGGGTATTATTGTAAAATCAACTTCATTAAATTTCAGGCATAAGACAAATTTTCTTGTCCCATATAAAAAGATAGGACAGAAATAAGAGCATGAAATGGACAAAATTTAAGTTTTTTGTGGGCATATTTTCATACCAAATACTATAGGGGAAAATTTTTTATTGGCCAAATCTGTTTTGTCCAACGAAACAAACACTCGTAAGAGTGCATTTGGCACCTCTTCAGGACAGAAGAGGACTGAACATAACATTACTTGACTCCTGGCGGGGATTTGGCCAATAAAATTACAAACTATGAATATTCAACCGATCGGACTAGTTGACTTTGGATTCTGGGAAAAATCTGGATAAAAGCTTCGAACCATATTGCAAACTATGAATATTGTTTCTATCTTTAATCTCAAACTCCAAACCCTAGCCATGGTAAGCAAAGTGCCACCGGTCTCCCCTCCCCTTCCTTTTATTGTTTCCGTTTTTGTGTTGGTGAATCTAATTCGTGGGAATATGAAATGGCAGTCTCTAGTCCGTGGTCCATTTTTGTTTTTGTGGGAATACGAAATGGCAGTCTCTAGTCTGTGGTGTCCTGAACACGAACATGAATGGGAAGCAGAAGATTACATTCGCCCTCACTGCCATCAAGTGTCAGGCCACTGCCATCTCCAACATCATCTTAATTAGGGAAGAATGTACACCTTAATTAGAGAAGCTCTCGGTGAATTAACAAAGATTAAATTAATTAAACCTAGTTTATAATAGAGATGGTCTCCTTTGTGAATTTCTATTCGTTATATTTGGTGCATAAAAAATATACTTATTGTTTTAAATATTTCATGACACATCCTCTATTAAAAAATTACAACATCAAGTCAAAGTTTGGATACTAAAATGTATTTGAAAAATAATTTTGTTAAAGGGACGTTCTACCAGCGATTTATGCCCGACATGGAGGAGCATGGCCCATGCTACCAGTTTGGAACCTCCTAATTGTGATCACATACCACATCCTTTCTAATTCTGGCACCACAAAATGGATAATCCCGAAATGATTGTCCCTAATAGAATCTCACAGAGACATTTTAGCTAAAGAAGGTAAGAGCCATTAAATAGTTCTAATCCAATTCGACCTTACATATTTTGACTTCGAATTTTGTAAATGAGATTCAATCCAAGCAAACTCCATTAAACAAAATGATGTTTGACATATACAAGGTTACAATCAAGGTTAAGTTCTCTTTTCAGCTCATTAAATGCCAATTGGATAAAAGGCATGATCAATTAAACAGTCGTAAAATACAAGTGAGACACACGGAAGTAAAATAATAACTCAAGGTAAATATCAAACCGATTAGGAAGTACAAAGGCCCTCACATCAAAATGCACCTAAAAAAGAAAATTCTGATCTCCGACTTTTTATTCGATCTCCAGCTCACAGATTGAACTTCATCTATTCTGTGGAACAACAATATCAACCAATACCAACATAAGAGGTCATGAGAAGCAAATCACTTCCGCATGATCACACAATAGCAACTTAGGCTTCACCATATATTAGTTCTCCTATTAGTAGTTCACATCTGCTCAAACATTCAAATACCCTATATATGTTTGGTTTGGTTGCAGATATGAAGAATATACTTAAATCATTCAAAATGAATTCCATAAGAAAATTATTTGAATATTTCTTTATAAATGAGTCTCATAATTCAACACAAAATAAGCATGCCAGAATTTCAAAAAGAATTATTCACTTGGAAAGGGTAAAAAATGACGGGAATAGTTAGTTTTGCTAGAGATGAATAAGTGCGTACCTTTTCAGCGAACAACTTCTCCATGGTGCCATTAAGCCCAGCCTCCACCAACCGCCATGGATCAACAACATCTTCTTCCTCTCCTGCTATTTGAACATAATCTAACTTCGGAGTACTCGGAGCATTTTTAGCAAAAGTCTTCATTTTCGGACATTCTCTGACAATAACTTCATCCAAGCGTGGGAAATTGAATGTGCAATCTCCTGATGAGAAGCTTGCAAGGCAGGGTAAACTGTGAAGTTGTAAGGACTCTAGTTTCAAGAAGACTATTTCAACTCCTACTTCCTCTCCGTTGCTTGACACTACTTCCGTCATTCTTTCGCATTCCTCCACGGCCAGTTTCTTCAGGTTCACTAGACCCTTTGCCATGATGAAAGTGATAAGTTTTGTTAGTCTTTTGCATTTTGATACTTTTAATGTCTGGAGATGTTGGAACAATGAGCCCGATTGGGAATCTTCTTCAACTAGCTGACTGAGTTCCGGTAAATCGAACAACTCAAGACAGGTCAACTTCTTAAAGGAGACTGCAGGTTGCGTTTCAGAGATGGATTTTGGTCCCCGTGGAAGCATTTGCTTGCATAGGGAATCGGCAATGGAAAACTTCCGTAGATTTGGCATGCCTTGAATGAAATCCGAGGGAAAGAGTTCATGATGAGCAGGAAAGCCCGTCAGTTTAACAACTTGAATTCTATGGAGGACAGATTGCGGAACAATTTCATGCCAAGCATTGCCCATGCTACTATTCCATTTAACTGTTAGTTCTTCTAGCCTTGAGACTTCGACCTGAAAAGAACACGAAAGTAAGAAATTCATTTCATATTAAAAGTACAGGTGCGAACCCAATTGACTCCAGAAGCTATAATGAAATACGTACACTTCCCAATACAGCTCCTTTCAATTTGTAATGGTCATTGAATTATAGATGGAGATTCTAATCCCTCTTTTGATGTCTAGTTTATACTAATTTTTTGTTTGGCTTTCTATGTAAGTTAAGAAAGCAAAAGAAACTCTTGCGAAATAGTCACAATGAACTCTTACGAAACAAACCTGCTTATTGAGAATGCGCCAATCTGGCTCATGGACATCACATGGTCTATCTTTGTGTCTCTGTACGATGATATTCTCACCTCTTTCTGCTGACAAAGCAGTGGAACCCAAAAGATACATTCCCGGGCAGCCCTCTACCCGAACACTCGTCAACTCTGGGCATCTCAAAACATCATCGCCTGAAAAAAATCGCATCAAGCTCGGCAGATTCTCTAGTTGCACTTTTTTCAAAAACTGAAAGATGGTATGGCAATAACCATCTGCATGTGGTTGCTCATCACTTTGTTGCTCGATGATCACTTTCACACGAGGGCACTCACTAACGTACAACTCCCGGAGTAAAATAAGCCCCAGCGCCACATTCAAAGTAAAAATGTGGGTCAAATTTCCGCAATGATGGACCTTGAGCACTTCAAGGTTCTTCAGGCCTAATCTTTCCAGGGGATTCTTGTTCCATATGTGGTTTAGTTTTGGTAATTCATTTAGCTCTAAAACCCTTAACTCTGACATCAAGTAGATGTGGTCTTCGTTTTGATGGTCCATTCCATCCAGGTCAAATATTTCCTCAACAGAATCACACTTTTTTACAACCAGCACCTCTAATGTACTCAGAGCCGGCAGCACATTTGATGGTACAGCGACGACTGGAAGAAGAAGTGGAAGTTGGTCCACCTCCAAACTGTAAATATGTGTGAAAGGCTTGAATGGAAGATCTCTGCCCCATCTTTCTATCAATTCTGGGTATCTTGACAGTCTTACATCTACAATATGTACACCATCCTGCAAAAGAAACAATCATTCGTCCTCTTTCAACGAGGTGATAAGAAAGAAAGAGAGAAATGAAGTTCAATGCTTATGAAGTTATAAATCTAATTGACCTATTAAAATACAGAGAGGGAGGGAGGGAGAGAAACCTCAAACTCAAGTTTGATTATGGTGTTAAGATCAGAGCCCCATAATAGTAGTGACCTCGGCGTAGCTTCGGCAGGGCCCCTAAACCCTACATTGTGTAGCTTCGGCGTACTTACTTCTCCATTACAAAATATCCTAATACCAAGGCAGTCGCTTATATAGACCTCCTCTAAACACGGAAATTTGAAGGAGTATGAACCACTGATGCAGAAGCCTTGTAGAATGTTCAACTTGCGAAGTTCCAAGGTCTTCAATTTATCAAAAACGATGCATTGTGGGGTTGTCAGATCATCTTGCTGTTCCTCGGCTGCAACTATTTCCTTTAAGGTCCAGCAACGTGAAATCTTCAGCGTGACGAGGCTGGCCATGGTACTGGCTGTTGTAGGGTTAACCAAATCTGTCACTTTACCACAACCATATAACTCCAAAGTGGATAGTCTCTGGAAAGATGCAGACGATGGTGAGGGTGCCAAACTGATCAAATCGCGGCAACGGGTCAATTTCAGGATCTCAAGATCCATCTGGGACTGTGGTCTCCAAACATGCCTAAACCCATTAACACTAACAAGCTCCACGATTCTTATGGAGGAGGGTTCATCGGTCCCACTTGCCCACAGTTTTGTAATATGTGAATCCCGTATATAGAGTTTTCTGAGAAGGGGCATATTTTCCAACTGCGATGCTTCTATTGCTGTTCCTCTTCGGGTGGAAGATAGCCGTAGAGATTCCAAACTGGGGAGGTACTTGGAGGACATGGATTTAAAGATTCTGCCCTCTATACAAATCTCTTTCAATTTGGGTACAACCTTGAATAGCAAGCAAGCAAGCAAAATAGTCAGTCGGAATCGGGAACAAATTCGCATGATAAATAAAACGTGTTATTTTTAAGAAAAAACGTATTGAAATTACGAAAAGTAAAGGAAGTGTAGCAAATTTAAAATCGATACCTAAAATAAAATAAAATACAGCCTATAAAATATACTTAAAAGTGTTTACTACCCTAGAATGATAAATTCTGACAAGTATTAAAATTTAATAATCCTTTACCGTAATAAATATTTTTTCCAAAAATAGTCCAAACTTGTGAAAAAAATATCTATTTTAATTTAAATATTTTTTTAATACTTTACAAATATTAAAGCTAATTGACTCTGTTAGCATTGTTGTCTGATAATTTTTACATCATTTTTCATATTCTGAATTAATTGTCTTGTTGAAACAAAAGTATAATATTTGAACAACACTACATATTCTTTTTTATGATTTGAATATAAAAAAATTAAACAACTACAATTATTTTTTTGATACATTTCTTTTGTTGTTTGGAATGTCAATTAATTAAACAAATAAGATTAAAAGAAGGAGCGATTTGGTTTGGCTTCAAAGAAAAAAAGAAAGCAGTTTTTCCCTTTTTATATATCCTTCGGATCATAATCAGATATGTATACAGTGGCTCAAAATTATATCTTTTCTACGTGAAAACATCTCCAAACTTCTTCGATTATATCACTTTATTTTTTTTTCTTTTTAATGTGGATAGAAAAAAGAATGAAATGAAATGCCTTCAAATTCATTTTTTCTAGTTATTGTAAGTATGATGTGTGAGATCAATGGTAAGTAGTGTTATATACGAATCGGGCATTAGATTGCAGGGCAATTTTTTTAGGGCAATTCAATTGTAATAATTTTAAAAAAAAGGAACCTAAAAAGGAAACAAATAATTTAAAAGGAGCAAGGAGTGTGCTACGGATACCTAAAAAAAATGAACTTGATGAATGAAAGATATATATTGGTGAGTGACATACCTCTTCGAGGAAGGAGAAAGGTTGCTGATTTGGACAATGAGGCTGTCCACCTCCAAAAATGTTGGCTTTCGGGCAATCCTCAATTGTTAAGGATGTAAGTTGGGGAAATAAGGAGCATGGGCCATCCACACTTGAAATTTCTTCTTCTGCTGCAACAATTTGCGTCAATTTCCCACATCTCCTTACTTCTATACTCTCGAGCTGGGAAAGAGTCTTGGCTACAACAGGCGGGAAGAGATTTTCCAAACTCTCACATCCTAAAATACTTATCGACTCCAAATTTTGCAAACTATGATACCGGCCACTTGAATCTTCTTTCCATATACGCTTTAATCTTGATAAGTTGGACAAGGCCAACTTAGTCAACCCAAGTATCATCCGATCATCAGCAACACCATTTCTAAATTGATATATCTCTTCCAATGCATTACATCGATCAACTCTTAGTGATTTCAGATTTTGAAATCTTCCAAGTGAACCAGATGGCCAAAGTTTCTGTAACTTGTCACAATCCAAAATCTCCAACGAATTTAGTTTCTGGAATGCACTTGATGCTAGTTGACTACTCCAAATCATTTCAATATTGTTATTCAAATAGATCTTCAACGTCTCCAGGTTAGGGAGTGCGATCTGGCAAAACGAACACTTGTTATGTTTCCTAGCTAAGATGTAGTTAATTATTTGAAAAATTAAGATGGTATGGTAAAAGTTTTTGATATATTGCAAAACCTTTCAATATTTCAATAAAAGATAAATTTACACCATTATGATATTTGTTATGTCAATGGCTTTCTAAACCCTGAACATGGGATTTCAATGATTTCATGTTGCCGGATATAAAATAATTTTCATTTTGTTAAGAGCAATTACTCGGACTGTTTCCAATTAATTAAAGTGACCATTTTAATTTAATTATTTGATTTACTTATTCCTATTATTATTTCTATTTCCTCTCGACTAAAAATAAAATAATTATTAGACCATTCTCAAATAGTTCCTCCGGAAAAATTTATAAAAACCATATATATTTCTTTATTGATACCCGAAAGAAACATGCTACTACTTTTTTTAGTAAAAAACTGTGCAACTACCTGAAATAACCTTCAGTTATTCAAACAATCGGTCCGAATATTATAAGAAAATATGAGTTTTTTCAATCACCATTTAATAATACATAAAAAATGATTCGTAACATACCGTATCACTGAAAAAAGGACTTAATTCTCTTTCTGCATTCTCCGAGCTACCCAATCCAATAGGATTTTCTTTTGCGAGGAAGCATTTCAGCTGCTTCGACCCTGCAAGGTCGAGGCATCGTAATCGTGGAAACTCCACAACTTCATCTCCCTCTGCAACAAACAACGCTTCCATTCCATCGCAGTGCTTCACCACCATCTCCTCCAATTGGGGAAGGCTTCCAACCGCTGAAAGCGAGAAGAGATTCTTCAGTTGGTCGCAACCATAGATATCCAGTCTTTTCATTTGGCTGAAAGATTCTGGCGCTGGTCGACCCTTGCAGATTGTCACTATACTTGTCAAATCTCTTAATGTCAGTGATTCGAGGACAGGAAAATATACAGTTGCCCCTTGCCTTTTGCAGTCAACAACTTGTTGAAGCAGATCAGAATACTCCACGCGGAGTTCCTTCAAATTCGGAAACCCTTCCTTCTCCAAGTCGGACAAATGGATAGTCGACTTCATGGGTCCAATTAAATGCAAAATTTCTGATTCTCTCGATAACTCTCTAACCTTTTGGAACAATTCTGCGTTCATGTGTCCTGCAAGCTTCAGGGTCTTGGTTATTTCTGATCCCTGATTGAATTCTGGTCCCATCCCGCCCGATATATTCCCAATCAGTATTTGAAATCTTTCCAAGCGGTCAAAGAAGAAGTCTTTGGATAGTGCCCGAGTATCCGGAACACGAATCACCAAAAGCTCAAGCCGAGGAAGACATTTGATCTCAGAGAGCCGGGCATTACTCCCATCGGTGCCCTTTTCTTCAACCTCCCAATTCCCGAAGCTCTTCCTCATAAGCAATTCCTCCAATGAGGTTAACTTTGATATCACACCTAATGGGATAAACCTGAGCTTGGAACAATCGCTCAAATCCAGCACCTTCATCTTTGTCAGTTTACTAATTTCTCTTGGTAATGCTTCCAGATCAGATCCACGAAGGCTGAGAATTTCTAATCTCTGCAGATGTGTGATGGTCGTCAGATCCAGCAAAGAGCAATCTTCCAGACACAGAGTATGAAGATTTGTGAGAGAATGTGATGATCTGATAGGCAGCGATGCAAGTTCCATCATAGCAAAGTGAATAACTTTGAGCTTTCTTGTCCGTTCAAAAGTCGAATCTGGAATTTCCACTCGATGCCAGTTGAAATAGAGTAGCAACAATTCAACATCTGGGCATCCTAAATCTGCGGGAAGTTGTCGAATGTCACTGCTTTGAGGTATGGACACAATGGTACACCCACTAGTCTCCCCGCTACTTGGCCACTCTTTCAAGACTTTGTCGTCTCTTTCCCTAAAAGCATACTTGTTCCTGCATGCTATTCGGATAGCAATTTCTCGAACAAGATCATGCATCTTCACATTGCCCTGCTCATAATCCTCCAAAAGGCTACAGGCCTTGAGGTCATCAATCATTTTTCTAAGGTGGTTTCTCGCCTCGCATAATGTATAGTCCTTGAACAAACCTAGACCGAAGGCATATCTTAACAAATTTAGCATTGTGGTATCAGACTTACGGGAGATACCAATGAGCAAAAAAATATCCTTGGTTTTTTTGTCATTCAAATTATCGTAACTAGACTCCAGAACTGAATGGACTTTTTCCACTGCTTCTCCATCCTGGAACTTGGATAATTGAGTGACGGCATTTTTCCAATGGTGAATGGCCTTGTTTCGTATAAGTGCACCAACTGTCACAATTAACAACGGGAAACCATCACATTTTGCCAATATCTGCTCAGCAATATCATGATCCTCAATCTTGTTCACTATCTTCTCAAACAAACTCCTTGAATCCTCCTTAGACAGGAACCCAAGATGAAAATTCTTTTGTGAGCCCATGTCGGATAGTATATCCTTCTTTCTAGACATTAATAATAGTTTGCAACCCTTACCGTCATTCCAGGAAGGGATACCCACTTTATAACGATCAAGAACACTCCATAGATCATCCATAATTATCAAAACCTTCCTGTTCTGCAAGATTTGATGAAGCCTGCTAGCTCTAACATCAATGTCATCTTCCAGCTTCGGTTCAAGAAAAAAGCCTGCAATCTTATCCTGAATCCTCTTCACCTCTGGTGTGGCAGTGACAGTAACTATGATAACCTGATCAAATGACGACTTGGCTTGGCGTTGGACCTCCTCTGCCAAGGTAGTCTTTCCTATCCCACCCATACCACACACTCCAACCATGGCAATACTCGGATCCAACAAGGCACCCATTACTTCCTTCAGAATTTTTGTGCTCGACTTGGCCTCGTAGCCTTCCACAGGCATTGGCCTGTCAATTTGGTGCAGTTGACGAGGGCGGGCTATTGTTTCACCCAATAAGTCCTTTTTATTTAGTACTTGAGCGATACCTGACATTCAAAGATGAATCAACATTATAAATTTGTAACTTACACCCCAACTTCTAAGTGATCAAGGATGCTAATTTGAACCCGAGAGGGCAGCAAGTCAATGAGCGGGTGTTTTAATAAATTAGGGATTTCACCCGGTAAGTGTAGTCGACTCCAAATCTTATCATTTCCCGAATCCGGTATCAAGATTTATTTTATTCCTTAACAATAGTATACACACACTAAATCTGAATAACCTTGGACAGCTTCTAGCTGGACAACTTGCTGGGGTATGTGATTGCTGAACGGGTTGGATTTTCGGAGCATTATTCTTCATGATGTACCTTCACGGTTTCATATTATTGGCGAGATGGATGCTAGCGCATACATAGGAGATTTTTCGAGGCTTTCCCAGAGATTATCTAGGACATCCGTAGACAAAGGGTCAGTCCGCCAGGCAGCGACAAGATGATCTAAGCCCATGCTTGGGACAACGTACTCACCTCCAGGACTGTCTACGACCATCTCCGCCCCACTCATTTAGGATGTGGTGATCCCGCCGCGGAGTTCCATTTTTCTATGGCAGGCCATTCTCGAGACTCTCCCCAGCACTGATGTTTGTGCATGGCAATTGCCGAGTCGTTGAGGCTGCCCTATTGTGAGCGCCTTATAGAGGTATGTCTTCGGTCTTTTGAAGTTTTGTGGAGGCCGTTCTTGAGCCTCAATGAGCTCCTTGCAGGATGATGCAGCAGCAGTTTCACCCCGAGGTAGGCTTGCTATAGGGTGGCGATTATGACTACTAGTTGGCTTTTGTAGATGGAGCACAATGCGCGCATTTTTTGGGATCAGTGTCGTAGCCTAGATGCCTTGACTATGATTTTTTGTCACTTGGTGAATGAGACTTCCGTCTTTAATATTGGATAGTGCTTTTCCTCTGAGAGGGAGTAGACTCTACTTTGGGACCTCCGTATTGCACAAAAGCCAGGTCGGGCACCTTGCATAGTTGAGCTTACTTGGCGATATTCCCTGCTGGACTGGCTCAATTGCAATAAAGATGGCATCTCTCTGGGAGTTCTGGGCCCTAGAAGATTGGCAGGGATTTTTCGTACTTCCAAGGGCTTCGTTCAAGTTGCTTCAACCATCCTATTCTGAGCTGTTTTGCTTTTGAGGTAGAACTCTTGGCGGCCATCATCCTAGTTGAGATTGCATATGAGTGGGGATGGCACTGATTATGGTTAGAGACGGACTTCATGTACGTGCTATCGAGATTCTAGTCACCGCAGGCTGAGGTCCCATGGTGCTGGAGGGAAATATGACGGCAGACACTCTGACCCACCTTACGATGGATGACTGGTGACTATCTTTTCCAGCCTCACTCGCCAGTCACATCGGCCAGGACATGTTGGGTCAGCCCTTCTACAAGTTTGTTCATTGATGAGATTTTTCTGGGCTGTTCTCTGTCGGTTGCTTTTCGCTTGCCCTGACTTCCAGGAGTATTGGTTAGTATGGGCTTAGGCTGGTCTTTTTGTCCCAACAGATTACTAGGCTTGTAGGCTAGCTGATGGTAGTTTTTCTGCTCCTCTTGACTGCCAGGATTGTTGGTTAACCGGAGTGTTGTGGGTTCGTGGATTTGTTTGTATCCATTTTTGTTTTTTAATTTGATAGGATTTTTTTGGAAAGAAAAAAAAAGCATTAAGATGTAGTGGCGAGATACAAAATTTGGCCTTAGAACTCGGGCATAGTCTTAAGGAACTATTTCGTTTAGATTTATCTCTAGATCTCACAGTTTAGTTGCTTTTTTTTGTAAGGGTGTAAAGTTACATATTTTTTCAAGGATTGTAATGTTAGTTTTTATGTATTTAAAGCATAACAATAAAATAAATAAATAAAAGTAAGCACCACAACAACAGTTTTTACCTGCCGTTGTTTTTGCTGCCTTCTTGGAAATTCGGTATCGGGTCATCAGCCGAAAAGAGTAACCCCTCTGCGCTTCCTCCCGTCCATTCTTGTATTGAGTTTGAGCTTCTTCAATGGCCTTATCGGCCTCATCCTTCCACTCAAGAACATGCTTCTCCACCTCTTTCGCCTGCCTGTCGGCAGCCTCAATGGAGGTCTGCAAGCTGTCTCTTGCCACCGTCAGCTCCTTCACCTTGCTGTTGAGCCCTTCCACGTTGCTCCGGCACTGGAAAACATAGCCGATGTGCCTACTGATCGAAGCGGTGATCGGCTCCAGGATCTTGGATACAACACTAAATAAGATGTCCATTTCCGTAGCAAGTAGAGCGGTTCAGGAAGATCTGCTCAGCTCAATCAATCAAATGCAAAAGTCTTGATTTAGGTAAATAATATTGTACGATCTATAGATGAGAGAGAAAGCATGGCCCAAGAAGAAGGCAGCTACCCCTGAAGCCGCTCGGCATTCAGTTGCATGTGGGAAAATTGCTGCAACCCCTTCTCTTGAATAGCAACCGATTGACTTCTTTCTAAATGGGGGTGCCTGGCGTTGGCGCTGGAAAAGAAGCGAGGTTGACGGCTGCTTACAGATCAACTATATCAAAAACAAGAGAGAGAAAGAGATATTGTACTATTATAGACGACCACCCCTTAAGTAAGGATCTTTTGTGAAAATATACATCCACAGCTTTATTTTTTTTTCAATTCAACATTAGTTTGAAGTCATTCCAGTTATTTTTCAAAATATAACAATTATATTAAATTTGAATATAATTTCGAACAAATTTAAAAGTATTAAAAAACTAATTTTGAACTAATAAAGGTTAGAATTTTTCAACATACAAAATTATATATAAATAATTTGATTTTCAAATATGTGGAATTGCAAATTACGTGGTCAACTACTTAATTTAAGAAATATATAAATAATAGAAAATTACATATATAACTATGAAATTGAACAAAATAAATAAATAATTATAAATTACATAATCAATTTAAATATATAAATAATAGAAAATTACATAAATAAAAAAATACATAAACAATTATAATTACATAAAAAATTATAAATTTCTAGACATATCTATTGTACAAAAAATACGTCAATATCACAATAAACAATCAACCTTATTTCCCTTTATTTATTAAAATTCGATGCTCAGCTCATAATTGTATACCGGCAAACTTTTTGAAGAGCCCCACAACCAACGTGATTAAAGAGAACGGATTCTTTCCTCTCCGCCCACGAAATTCAGAAAACACAAAGCACTATCAAATTTAATAAAATTCGATGCTAAACCAATGTGATTAAGATTACGCATTCTTTCCTCTCCGCACACGAAATTCAGAAAACACAAAGCACTATCAAAGAAGAATTGATGTGATAGTTATGTGGGTCCCTCCAGGTCTTGCTTTGTTCATTTCATCAATATATTCAATGACCAGTCATATTCAAGAATGACTCAATTTAGTGGAGGTCGATATTTGTTCGTGAGAACACAAGGAAATGGCAAAAATGGATTAGGGTGGGTGGGCTTTTGTGACTTGGGCTTGGGCTAAACTTTTTTATGAATCTAATATGTATATGGTTACCCAATGTTATTCAAATTATAATAATCAAACTCAATTTTTTTAAAATTTGGAAAACTATCTAATTCACTAAACTTTAAAATTTTTAAAAAAAGAAAATTAGGCCAAAATAGCTGTAGTTTGGGGATTCAACCGTTTTAGTCCATGCTGTTTCAAAACTATTCTTGTAGTTCCTATTATGCGAAATAACAAAGACGATTAGTCTCCCATTCCAAAGTCGGACTCTTTTCTGGAAAATACTTCAACAACAAGATGGTGATTTTTGGATTTGGACGGAATAACACACAGAAGGGCAAACACAGCAGGGACTAAAACGGTTGAATCCCCAAACTACAAGGACTTTAGTCTAATTTTCTCTAAAAAAATTATAAATTTTGAATTCAATTGTAGAAATAAAAAAGATATCTTCAGAGAAAAAGAGCTTAATATGACCGCAAAGAGAACATAGACTACGAGAATAAACTAAATTGGAGTGTCGCCAAACACAAGTTTGTTGATTTTCTATGCGTCATTCGTTAAAATCTCAGAAATACTTAATCTCGGATTCTATTCATGGTATCATTTCGGTTCTTGTGCTCTGCAACATTTCAGAATGGTTAAAATCCTTTGGTCCTATTACTCCTATACCATCTTCTTTTCCCACTCAAAGCTTCACAAAAACTACTTTCTTCTCCTCTGGCTATGCATAGCAGAGGAAAGAACGATGAACTCTTGCTGTATCCAGCATGAGAGGGGAAAGATGAGCTCTTTTCGTCCATCATCCGGGAACTCGTGGTACGCCAACCGCAGCAGCTACTGCCATATCCAACCTAGTAAATTTTGAGCTTTGGCTGTGAGTTGACTGAGACATCACATAAATGATACCACAAGATGGACAGTGAAGTTACTTTTTACAAGCACTAATAGGTATATTCTTAATATTATTGTTGTGCTACATAAATGGAAAGATGTGTTTCTTGCATTAACTAGCAATGTGTAGGGAAGGAAGGTGTCCATCCTTTTGTACAGGGTTAGATGATTTGGGGTCATAACCTTGATAGCAAAATAATCATCACCGAGTCGGCTACTGCTATTTACCCCTCGGATCCTTTAATCAAGTCGTCCTAGCACTCTGCCCTTTGGATGAATGTACATACTAAGCTTTGACCGTTCTGTGAGATAATTTGACCGTGTCCTGGGTAATGCCAGAAGTCATTGGTTGATGGTTTGGCATTTCGTCCGAGAATCCACATCCTTCGGATGGGGAATCTACGAGTCCGGAAAATGGTAAAAAGTGTCAGACTAACTTCACAGGAACATGGACTCCCCGTTTGTCACCCAGTTTACGAACCGCGATGAAAATCCGCCAACAAGGTCATCAGATGTCCCCGTTTGACTTCTTCCCTGAAATGCAAAGAAAGGAAATCAATGTCGCTAAAACAGCAATCTAAGGCTACTTGGTCACGGATCCAGAATCACTTGCAGTTCCATCATTGATAAGATTCTCAGATGACAAACCAGCAATCGACCTGCAGATTCTCAATGTTTTAATCTGAATATTATTAGAACTTGTCCTTGAGCTATTTACACTGTCATGCAATGGAAAAACTTGCCTATCAGAAGGATCATCTTCATAGGAATTCCCCGATGAAGAAATCCAATCCATGTCAAGAAAATTTGAGCAGCTACATGCATCAACATGTTCATCATAGCATATTTGATTGCTATCAGATAGGCAGTCGTCTTCCTCCAAATCCGAGAAAAGTTGTTTTCGAGACATTGAAGGAGTGTACCTAAAGCAACAAATAGTAAACGATCACATTTGAAAAAACTGAGATTGATACATCTAATAAAACATGTCCAAACAACTGAGTCCACACACCAAACGCAATAGAAATTCGGAAACATGGTTGATTCCAATAACCCCAAAATACTGTGTTTGATGTACTAGGCTAGTTGTATTAGGAAATGAACAAGCAACGAGAAGATCAAATCATTAAGAACCTGGAATAAGACATGTCACTTCCACAGCTTGAAATCTCTGGGGAGGACTCTGAAAGTCCCTTATTTACAGGTCCCTCCTTGGACATTGAATCATGGGGAATGGCTACAGCAGCAGAAACAAGTGAGTCGCTTTCACGGAGAAGATTCCCGTCGGATAATGATCTCTTCATGAATGATCTGCACATATTGCACAGAATAATATGTTATTCCATTAGACACAATCCAAATGCCTATGTAGAGGAACGTCTAATGCGCATACCAAAGTGCACGTTAAGGAGCAAACAATTTCATTTGACCTCACTGTCCATATTTTTTAGTCAAATAGTCGTAGAAATATCATATTTGTGTTAAGCAAGGGCATTTTGGAAGTTCTACTCCATCTATTAACGACATATACCGTGAAAGATTATCATCTAATTGAAGCTACTACGAAACTATTTTGAACGGAGACTCCTAATCCTGGAGCCCTCAATATCAACCATTAGGGTTCATATTTCAATGGAGCTACTTCAAAACTGTTAAGAACAGTACGTTGCATTTTCATCAACCAAACCAGAAACACGACTTCCAACATTATGAAGTTGATCTGAACCCAATTCCCACAGAGCTGGCTTTCCTTCTTGTGGCTGGAAGTAACCCAGAAACCTGATTATACAGAATCAAAACCAAACCTTAACTCAACACAAGCGGTTGCAACTCAAATGCAAAAAAGCCACAAGTTTGGAAGCGGCCAATGGAAATTACAAGATGATATGCTCTCTGACTTACACGTTAATACCATCTTGCTTCTCACCATCCACATACGCATTACTGTAATAACGTTGGAGTGTTCGGAGAAATTCTTGAGATTGGGTAGCAGCCTTCCATTGACCTCTCATCTCACAGAAAATCTGTCCAACATATACAATTAGCCAATTGTTTTCCCCGAATAAAACTAGAGACAATATTATCAATAAGATGATCCCAAATCGTCACCTTGTTGTGAGCAGCAGATCCGCCATACTGCAGAGCAAGTGTATCTCCCATTGCTTCGTAAACTCCCATCAAATCCTCAGCCAGAGGGTTGTCCAGATCAATATTAGGGGAGTCTGAAAGCCCTAGTGCGTTCAGCTGAACTCCAAGAGCCACCAACCCGTAGGCATACTGTGCAACATTTGTGCGATCCAAACAGTCTATGCAGTTTGTCCTTAGGACGCCTTTCTGAAGAGTCGGACCCTTATTTCCATCTCCTCCAATGGCATTATCAGACACGCCGAGTTTTGTGGCTTCTTCCCTAGTGAAAAGATTAACCCCAGAGGATTCAGCAACATTCTTCCTGTATAACAAATTTCTTTATGGTTATCAACATAATAACAAGAAAGAGCATCACCAGACCAAGGCAACTTGAGTCTCACCTATGAAGTCCCTAAAGAACTATGAATACATAAGAGACAGCTAATACGTATGTGGTGAAACATACTCGTTGTAGAACCAACTGTTAGATCCCTTGGGATGTAAGAACGGAGCGACTTGACAGTGAAAGATTCCTGTTAAGGTTACTGCATAGGCGGCAACTCTTCCGAGAAGTGACAAGACATCATTTGCAGTACTTTCCCGGAAAGAGATAAATCAGAATCAGAATCAACACTCTCTTGAAAAATTGGTGTAAAGACTAAGGACAGTATGAAGATACGTACTTTCCCGACCAGTGGATCTTGTGTGGCCGAGTCCACGATAGAAGAAATTATAACAATACCACGTCCATTTCTCCGGAGGCAGACGTAACTTTTTAACTCACATTTTTTTTTCGGAGAGAATTGCTCACATTTATGGAGATAACATCGGTGGCGGTTCACGTAGCACATGAACTGTCATCATTTTGAAAAAAAAAATTGTGCGTATTAGTTATTAATTAGTTATTATTATTAATAAAAGAAAAGAGTCAATATAACACCATCCAATCAAACAAAAAATATTTAGTTACTTGTGATTTTATCGAGTATTACATGAGTATTACGTAATTTTAAAATAATAAAATAAATTTAACTTATTTCAATTAAGGTTGAACCAGCCGGACAAGTTATTCTAATCCAATGAAAAAATGAATTTATAATTTTGTTAGATTAAAAACAATAAATGCTAAAAAAAATTGCAACAAAATTATATAATATTTCAAATTACTTGATATTTTAATATTATAATTCAAAAGTAACTATTTAAAAAACTTCCTATCTAGTTAGTGGTCCAACAATTCAACTTGTATGACGAAGATTTGTAGAGAAAATTAGTTCACTCTCCGGTCTGTTTTTTAAAACAAATATATGTGCTACGATGAGATGGGCTAAGTGCATTACAAGGTCCACAAATCTCCAAGCAGCAGTAGGAGCAGGTACGGGTGACCAAATTATTCGATATCTGTTGTTCAAATCCGAATCCAAAATTTTTTTCGGATTCGGGTAATTTTGAGTTCGGATTTGGATTCGGATTATCCGAACTTTTTAATTCGGATTTGGATTCGGATTCGGATATTTAAAAAATTAATTCGGATATCCAAATTATCCGATTTTATATACATTTGAAAAAATTAATTCGGATTATCCGATTTTAATTCGGATTATCCGATTTTAATTCGGATTATCCGATTTTAATTCGGATTATCCATATGTTTTATTAATGTTTTTTATTTTTTTGAGTTTTTCGGATAGTTCGGATTATCCGAATACAAATCCGAAAAAAGTTCGGATATTCGGATTTGGATAATTCATTATTCGGATTCGGATAGTAAAATATGTGATTCGGATAATTCGGATAATCTCGAATTCGGATAGTTCGGATTCGGATTATCCGTATGCTCACCCCTAGGAGCAGGCAAAGAAACAAACCAAAGGGCTTTTTAATTTAATTTATTACGTTAAAATTAAATCAAGGTGATATTACAATGGGCCTAACATTTAGCCTACAGAGTCACTTCATGCAGGTTAATTACTTAATTAGCCAGCAGAAACGACGACACAAGTTGTGCGGTTTTAGATATGTGTTGCGTTGGGATACTGTTTTCGGTCCTCAATTTATTATATATGTCATCCCATTTTAAGTTATCCAATAAAATGGCACCTTATTTTCTGCCAGCTGCAGATTTATTCATGTGGAGCTGTCAAAGGATTGGCTTGTGCATGTCCATATATAAATTATATATAATTATTATGCATTTCTTTATTTTGTTCTTGGTTCCCTTGTGGGTAGGGATGGCGATGGGTAGGGTCGGGTAGGGTATTGGTACGACCCTACCCATACCCTAGTTTAAAAAGTCGGACCCATACCCTACCCTAGACCCTTAAGATTTTTCATTACTAGATTCATACCCTTATCCTTAGGGTCCGTAGGGTCTATAGGGTCTCACAGGGTCTGATCCTCGAATTAAATACAATATATTTTTTAGTATAAAATTTAACTAAATCATAATAAATATATTAAATTTTATTAAGAAATATCTTATAGATCACTAAAAATAATTTAAAAATTCAATTTCGTAGATTATATTTCAAAATATTTAAGAAATATATTATATTTTATAAATAAAAAAATAATAAGTCTAATTTAGAGTTTAATTATTATTTAGTTAGGATCTACTTAGAGATAACGTCTAAATTAGGGTAAAAGGGTAAGGATAGGGTAAAAATTCATAGATTCATATCCTACCCTCGACCCTACCTTTAAATATAGACCCATACCCATACCCTATCCTAGACCCAGTCAAAATTAACAGACCCTCGACCCACAGGGTAAGGATAGGATCTGACCCGCAGGGTATGGGTATTTCTGCAATCCCTACTTGTGGGCCTCTTTGTTCTTTGTTTGTCTCTGTTTACCAATATTAAATCGGATTGTTTTGTTTTCAGTATGACCATCTACCGCGGGAAAAACTTCAAGCAGAAATTTTGAATTCGGGTAAAAAAATTATAGGAAAAAGTATACATAACTACTTTGTACTTGACCTGTTTTAAAAAAGCCGTCGTCCGAGCATGTGGCATGTCAATATGAACATTACATGAAATAAAAATAAATCTGGACAAATATCTAATTTCGATTGAAATAATCGTAATTCCCCGTTTTCTCTGGACGACGGCAAAGGTTTGATGTCATACGTTCTTGAGGTTTGATGTCAGGAGCGACATATTAAGAAACTAATTCCTATTTCTTTGTAAATTCCACGAATTAATCTATACTAAACTTAAACCTTATTATCCGGTGCTATTTTATGTTCTGTTTTTTGATTTAATTATTCAGTATAATGTTTTTTTTTAGAAATAAAGTGTGTCGACATTCAAAAAAACTCCAATCATTTGGAGTTTCCATCTAAAACTATTGTACCCACGATCACTTAAATTGTAATTTAACCATGTAGAATTTAATCATGTTTTAGATTCAAGTTATTTAGAAGGCAAATATTTTTTAGGATAATTTTTACATATTTCAAAATTATTACTTTGGTCGAAATTAGAATTGATTCATCTAAGTAGTAAAACTAGGTCAGTATCAGATTTAAGATTTTCTCACACTTGTTTAATTGTATCGAAAACGTTGCACTATGTATCCGCAGCTGCGGGCCAATGGAGACTAAAAGCCTAATAGTTTAGTTATGTGGGCCCAAGCCCAACTAAACCCACTTAATTCAAGAGAACAATTTGTATCCCGCTGATTTGGGGATTTTGAATCTAAAATTAGGTTTTGGCGATCATGGCTTCCGCGATTCGGAAGTTCTCCGAGAAGGAGAAGGACGCCGAGGAGGAGAAGAAGGATACATGCACCTGCGACGAGTACAAGGAGGTCGAGGAAATCACCGACGATATGTTTTCCGATGACGAACCCTAAGATTACCGGTGATTGATTGATTTCGTACCCTATATATATATATATATATTCGATTTGGTTCGATTGGTTTCTATGTGCCTTTTGCCCCCGAAGGTGCCTTAGGTGTGGCGATTCCCACTGACACTTCCAATTCGTTTTGGCCTGTGATAGAAGACGGGGCACGAATGGCGGTTGAGCATTACAATAAGAATAGAGCTGGTCCGGTAATGTTTCGTTCCCTCTTCGAAAAAAAGGAGATGATGCACCTCTTGCTGATGATTGTGGTGGCTGTTTGTTTTAACTTCAGGATGGTCAGCTGAGATTGTTGAGTCTTCGGAATGTCAACCTACGTTCAGTTGGTGGAATGATTTTTGACATTACACTCACGGCTGAAAATATTGTTTCTGGTGACATAAATGACTGTCAGACACAAGTATTTATGAGTTTGGAGGTACAATCCTTTAGGAAGGACCCTGAAGTTGCGTTCAAGGTAACTAGTATAACTTACTGTTTTAGCCTAGTTTATACTGATACTGTTGGTCATCCCACATTATATGTGATTCCTATTATTCACTTTATATGTACATCTATGAATTTTTTACATTTTTTAAATGTTGTTGTTGTGCACACACATCATTGGTTGCTTAATGGGTTGAAACTTGAAAGTACCATACAAAAAACTCTAATTTACACTACATTAATGTGCTGACATTGACTTCTCGTTTGCTTAAATGAATGGTTCGCATGCCTTTTGATGCATCTTCTTTTCTTTCCATTTGCAGTTGATCGAACGTGAGAAGGCAGGATTGCTATGAAATTGGATGCTGCCATCATTCGACAACAGAATGCTTATCAGATCCGTGATTGTTACTGGATTCTCAGTGTATAACTTTATTAATTTAACTTTGGTACTTTTGCCTGGTTGTCATGTCTGTGTTGTCCAATTACTAGTTATGGACTTGTTGTGTTCTGGAACCTCTGCTCGGTTACTATTCTCCAGCTCTTTTTTAACTAAATATTCATTACATGTGGCAATGCCGTCTAGAACATTAGAATATTCAGTATCTGCTGCTTGGGTTTTTCTTCTAATTGGGAGGGTTTTTTCATTCACTGGCTCATCGTCTCAGTAGTCCTAAACACTTGCTAATGGCAATCTTCCTCTACATTTCTGCTTTTCTTTTCTTGCTCTAAATAATTTTTTCGTCATCACTATCATCTGCCTCACCAACATTCACATATCTTCGCCATTGTTGACATAGCTGCTTCTGATACCATCATCCATTTGACGATAAGAATGTTGCTGGTGATTGTCCTCATGTGACATATTACTTTCTTATCTATTTATTTTGCCTATTGTTTTATTTGGACAAATGCGTAGCTATTTGCATTGGGACGTCGGCTAATAAGATCACCGGTCTTCGTGCGATATCGACATGTGCAATTTGGTCCAGTGAGTTTTAGATTTTTTCAAAAAAAATTTTGATGTGTGTATTTTTTTTTATTTTTTGCGATTTTGGCTTGCGTAGCATTTTTTTTCCACTTTGAGTTTTGCAAAAATACTCTTTTCGTAACGTGGCCGAATCCCCCTTTGGTATTAGTCTCTTCATTTCTGTTTGGTAGTTATTCGACCATCTGGATGCCGGATGAGCGTTGGTTCTGTGGAGTTTCCTTTTTAGAATCTACTTGAGAAACTTTTACATATTCCAATTAACCGATACAAACATGCTATAATCAATGGGGTTGTTGTATTTGGGCAGATCAAATGAATGCAATACATTCAGGTTGGTTGAGATTATGAATTTGATAGATATTACAATATATATTTAGGATTACCCCTAAAAATATGTAGTATTATTTTGAAACTTTGACACAACTGGTGGATGGATATGTATTCAGGTTTTTATCCTTTGGGAAAAAATATGGGTTGGACCTAAACATATACCATGTCAAAATCAACAGTTTTGTATCCGAGTAGATCCTTATGTTAGTATCCATCTAGTATATACACCAATCTCAGCTCATACTTATTTAGCCGTACAGTTTAATTAGTTTAGATATGTACGCATGATACTTATGTGTCTAGATACGTAAGAACCAACATATATATTCTGCACTTTTTTATTGTTATAATACAAAATAGCAAATTTGAGGACGATAGGATTATCGATGATAGTCTTTACCTAGCACAATTTTTTTCAATAAATTTTATCAGGTAAATATTCTAATGAGGTTGACCGCTGCAATTTATTGGGAGAGAATTCTACATTTGGTTTGTCAATAGTATATTAATCAACAAAATTTCACTTATAAAAAATTCAAATCTGCAATCTTGGAGTTTTGGAGAATTTATAGCAAGATATATAAAGTATAGCAAATGTAGTCGCCTAATTAAAATAGTAAAGTATCCCCCGGAGGGTATTTACATTAGTTCATTGCCAGTACTAATAAACATCTAATCCAAACTTAATGTACATACCACATTAGAAAGACAACCGATAATAATAAGAGATATTAAAAAGTTCTAACCGACTCGAATAATCTTCACGTTGATTGTTCTGAGCATCAATTCTTCGAAATTCTTAGCCTCATAGGGAATCCTGAGAATCCCCTGGTTAACAAAATCATATTTTTCACCTGATCTTCGCAGAAGCTGCAAGAAATCTGCATCCCCAAGTGCCTTGGTTTGGACAATGAACCTAGTACAATCTCTCTCGCTAATTCCCACACATATTACCGACCGAAAAAAAAAAATTCCCACACATATAGGAAAATAGCCCTTAGGTACGTGCAATAAATTGTGATCAGCTCCTACTCCTAATCTTTCATAATCCCACCTAGATGGTGATGATCTAGCGACTAGTCTGCTAACTTTACTTGCTCTTCCTCCCATGATACTGTTGATGACCAAAAACCCTCTGGAACTCAATTTATGGTTCTCTGTAAGCTATACTTGTGAATTTATTATGAGATGTAGTACAATGCCGTGCAAATTAAGTGTCCTTTTAGTCTTATTTGGTGTATTATTCCGGTGGATATTTTACTCACAATGTGAAAGCCGTGTATCTAATTGGGTTTAACCCAAAGAAGAAAATTGAAAGATAGAACTATTATTCCATTGAACATTTTTTTCATACAATTTAGTATATAGACACACATGCGATTAAGTGATTCAAGTTCTAGATGGGCAATATATTCGAGACGCACTAAATTTTTTTTAGCAATTTTGTATTCTTAATATTCAAACTCGAGATCTCTACATTAAATAATGATAATTTTTTTCCAAGTTAATTGAAGTATTTGTTAATATTTCAAGCACCATAAAGAATCCATTTTTGGAAATAAACGAGAATTGAGAAAACCCACGAATTTAATTTGGTAAATTTTGTGGCTGGTTATGATTAGGCGACGTGCCATTTGATCTCCAATCAATGATTTGGGAGGTTGATTTGCTAGTTTTGGCTTATTTTAATCTCCAATCAATGATTTAATTACAGCAGCGGGTCTATTTTAGTTTTAGCCCTTGACATGCGTGTCATTTTGATGAACAAGAGCGTACTCCACTTGTCAACACCTAGACCGACGGAAGAAAATTACAAAACTTGTTAAATACTACTATAAATTATGTGTCAGGTTTTTCGATAAATTAAGTTTTTGATGGTGTACGATGATACAATACATGACAAGCTTTGGACTTTCAGTTCACACGTCGGATTTGAATTAAAGTTTATAATGCACAGAAATTGTGTCCAAGCCATTAGGTAGAATATATTCTATTAATTTTGGTCGCTGGGATACATTAAATTATAATTCAGTAATATTCGCCGACTAGAGTTCTGTCAATTTTATCGTTTTCCTCGAATGAGACCCGGAGCCCATAAAATCAGAGAAGCACAATATATGGGAGATGCGATGGGCCAAAGGGTTATTAATTAAAAAGTTTAGCTGCGTATAAAAAGTAATGCGGAAAAAGGAATAACAGAGTCGATAAAGGCAGTAGAGCACCCTCAGCAAAGAGAGGGATCTAGATTTAAACAACGAGAAACAAATTCACCTCAGGGCTTTTCTATTACTAGAATTACTATTAGTAAAATGGCGACCATGGGGCGACCGACGAGGAAGATACCAATGCAGAAGCATGACTCCCGCGAGAAGCTCCACGTCACCTTCACCAAGCGTCGGGCCGGCCTCGGAGCTCTCCAGACTCTGCGACGCCCAGGAGGCCATCCTCATCTACATCGTGAAGGATTTCACAAAGGAGTATGTATGTCGGATGTTCCCTTCCACAACAAGATAGGCCGGGAAAGCTGTCATGTGGGTTTCGTTTGCCAAACTTTCAATACTCAAGTTGGTCTAAGCCAACTGTCGTTAGAGTTGTTCGGGTCATTTGAAATTCTTCCTGTGTGTCGAGTACATGTTCTTCTGAGACAAAGAAATGGACCATAGAAAAAGCCAACTGTTGACAGATTCCATCTTACGCCAATTGGTAGATGATGATAATTTTTTGTGGGTGATGAACATACATCCAAACAACCAGGATATTATCTTCGTGGCTGACCAGTCAACTTTATTCTAGCATCCCAATTGTTCTTCCATTGTCGCCTACACCAGTTTATTGAGATGTATTGTTTCTTGAAAATTGTCAGAATTTTCTGATGATTATAACTTTGTTATGACATTTTGTTAGTGCCATCTTGGTGCATTTCGGGCATGATTCTGATGTCCATCTCCGTTTTAATTATTATCATTCTTGTTTTAAAAAATTTAGATGTCAATTGCGTGGAGTTGAGTCCACCATCACAATTTGAGTAGTCGATAGAACTGATGAAAATTTTCTTTTCCTCTAGATGGAGAATGCTCATTACTAAAAAATAATGGATCGAACAAGTTGCTCCTTTCGCGAACTGTTTGTCTCGGGTTCGAATTAACGAAACAGCCTCTTCTTTGAAATCGCAAGTGGAAGGTTATGCTCAAATGTACCACCCCTGCCATGACTCTGCACCAATAAGGGAGTGGTTCCACGCCAATTCACCCTTTGTGCATAGCTTAGGTTCGCGAAGGGTAAAGATTTTTGGACACTATAACTCATGATCTGAGAAGATACCTGTCTTCTTGCTATCTGCATTGCAGATTCCTCTTTCATCTCTGAACTGTAATTTTGTTCCTGGGAACATTTTTTTTTCAACTGTACGTTACAAAATAGATGTTTTTTCTAACTGGTATGTGATACCCTGTATATGTATTGTGTGAAAGGCTTAAATGATTTGATTGTTACTATCCATACCAACAAGGTGCACCTTCTTTTTGGACACACATCCTGAAAGAACTCCAAGGTTAAACGTGTTTGGCCGAAGGTAGGATCAAGATGGGTGACCTCCTGGGAAGTTTCTCAGGGTGCGTGCGAGTGAGGACAAAGCATGCAGGAAAGACTCATGTTGGTACAGTGGAACTAGTCGGTCAAATCACGGGGCGTTACATTTGGTATCAGAGCAACCTCGGTTTGTACGGTGTGATTTGGGGATCGAATGCACCTACAAGCGAGGGATTCTGGGATTGTGTGTGTGGCGCGACGAGGACGTCGCATACTTAAGGAGGAGTGAATGTGATACCCTGTATATGTATTGTGTAAAAGGCTTAAGTGATTTGATTGTTACTATCCATACCAACAAGGTGCACCTTCTTTTCGGGCACACATCCTGAAAGAACTCCAAGGTTAAACGTGTTTGGCCGAGGATAGGATCAGGATGGGTGACCTCCTGGGAAGTTTCTCAGGGTGCGTGCGAGTGAGGACAAAGCATGCAGGAAAGACTCGTGTTGGTACAGTGGAGCTAGTCGGTCAAATCACGGGGCGTTACATGGTACTACCATGATATGATGATGATGATGGTGTCGGTTGTTGAGTTGCAGGATGGTCAACTGAAACTGTCGTGTATTCAGAACGTGAACTCACGCTCCGGCCAGGATTTGCTTTTGTAGAATTTTTTAAAGAAAGAGAGACAACAATAGCATAAGCGTAATAATAGAGAAGACACACAATATACGTGGTTCGGTCTTCAATTGACCTACTCCACGGGGGTATAGACGATCTCGTTATGATATGTGGATTACAATGGGTATATAGGCTACGGAGAGGTCACTGCCTCATGCCTTCGGCCTAGTTGCTCCTACACCATTGTATTTGCTCTCTCCCAACCCAAGAACTTCTACACAATGCTCCTATTTATAGAAGACTTAATCTAGAGTTCTACCTTAACTAGAATTCCTAATTAGGAGAAGACTTATCTTTTGCTACTTCCTAATTAGAATTCTCTTACAAGTAGGATTTGAGACAAACTCCAACACTCCACCTTGGATCAAATCCGAACAGAAAGCTCCACTTGCTCTTCTACATACGATCATCTTCATTGTGTATCTCTTTCATTAAGCTTCCTGCTTCAATCTGTCCAAACTGCATACCGGGCAACGACAGTGGAACAATGGTGGCTCTAGAGTGGGAGATTCTTCGTACTCCCTAT
>SOPF01015849.1:0-15027 GCA_012979155.1 Hypericum perforatum
GGTGCCATTTCGGACAGATACAATGGAACAGCCTGCAAATATATTGTGTCTTGTGACAATGTCCAAAATTGAATAAAGCTATGTTTGAATTCAAATCTCGTATCGCTCATATTAAAAATGTCTCCAAGTAGAAAGTTTTATCTGTTAGAAAAATTATTACATATTCTAATTCATCAGTTGAGATGTTTATTTGATTAATTCGGTTATTATGAGGTGATCTACGGTTTATAAAGTCTTAAGTCTACTTGGAATATGGACTAAAGGTCCCAGTTAGCGAATATATAAAGATTTTAGGGCATGGTTTCTAAATAGAAGTGGTGGTTATCTTAAATGTTTTATGAAATATGGTTGTGTAAAACACAAATCACTTTATTTATGCAATATTTTGTCGTTACTAATCGACGTAAATATTACATAACAATAGGGGATCATTTTGTGATAGATCCAGATTTTTTTATGAGTTTCTAATAATTCAGCATAATTATAGTCGCATAAAATATATCTTAATATTAATATCTTGAAAACTCTATTCCTCTTAAACCCGTCCACCTCAGAGTATGTTTTAGCCATCGAACAATGTTAATTTTTCTACGCTTCGTTCCCATTAACTTAGGCTCTATTTGTTCACAAATCTCAACGATCAATTCATAAAATGGAACTACGTGATCATCCATAAATTTCCAAGGACTGATCCAGTTTGGTTGTCACCTGGTTGGCGAAACCGACACCTATTCCAAGCAGGACACGGCCAAGAATGAGCATGTAAACGTTGGCGGCCGCACCGCCGAGCGCTGCGCCGGCAAGAAACGAAGCACCGCCGATGAGTATTGTTAGCTTCCGGCCAAAGGAATCGGTGACACGCGAGGCAAAAAGGCAAGCAACGAGGCCGGCTAGGTAGAGGGAGGAAGTGAAGGAGGTCAGGAGCTCGCTGTTGAACTTGCAGTAGTTGCCGACTCTCTTATCCCCTTCCATTTTTCTGACCACGTCCGGAAAGAATTTCTTTAGGAATGGCTCCATCGAGGTCACTCCACCTGCATACATAAATTTTTCACGCGTATATATCAAACGAAGTCTATTCGACAAAGTTAACGACTATTTTGACTTCGATAATATGAGATTATATGAAAAAGAACATAGCATTCGAACTTATAAGCAACCTCACTATAATGAACTTAGATGAATAACAATTAGCTATATGAAAGTGGATGTTAAGATATCAGTTTATAAACAAAATCATTACAATGAACTTAAATGAATAATAATTAGCTACATAGAAGAGGATGTCGTGATTTTAAGTTAATAGGGATATTCATATAATGATGTTTGAATTCGTTAATGTGAGAAGAATAATAATCGGCTACATAAAAGAGTATGCAATGGTCTCAACTGATAAACAAATTCGTTACTTTTACAACTTAAAATATCATATCGTGATTTCATAACACATAAATTTTCATGAACTATCCAAGTCAGCCAAAATCAGTTCAGTCAGAGCCCGATCCTGACATAATCAAGCTGAATTGGAAAGATACAAAACTGCAGATTCCAATCGGAGCCACAACCAGACTCAATCCAAGTGAATCGTTAAAATTTGGAATTGGATCATCCTCTATAGGAAATCTCCTCCAAGACAGTAATACGACTGCCAAATCTGGAAATTTTCTTTCCACTTGTAAATAGATTGTGTATAAACGTAGTGTGTAAACGTCTTCTTCCTATTAGCTTACTGTAATCTTGTATATAACTGATGTAATCATCTATCATAATCAATAAGAACGTATTCACTTATTTTCACACGATGCTAATGCCTCGCATATTGGAGTCAGGACTTGTAAAAACATGACTTTCTTGAATTAGAATAGATATCGTCAGTATTTTAACACCCAAAAGATGGTCTGCATAATAAAAGAGAACCTGTAAAAACATGAATCCATTACATGAAATCATCTCAAAACGTCAGCTCTAAATGAGATTTTTTAATTTTGAAATATTTTGTCTGAAACATAGATTAATCACCATAGGTTTAGAATGACGTAAAAAAAAAGTATTACAACCATAAATAATTTAATCATAATCAAGATATATACACCAAACCTGAGATTCCGATGTCGTAGCCAAAAATAACACCTCCCATGGCAGCCATCATACAGGAAAGAACCACAAAAGAAGTCATCCGCCCATTGTACTGCCCCTGCTCCTGGTGGCTTGCTATGGCCAATCCTCCCGCCATAGCAGCTTACACTTTCTAACTTTGTGCTCAGGGTGTCTGGCCGTTGGAGAAGGCTAGCAGGAATAGAGATAAAAGCAAATGGTGAAGATAAGTCTTGACTTATATTGAAACGACACAGTAAGGTATTCTTCGTTGACTAGTCAATGTGTCCATTTTCTACCACCACCTAGTGCCTAAATAGACCGGTAAGAGATTATTTGATATTTTTAATATTCTATTCTCATTCGATGTTGGATTTGTCTATTCGATGTTAAATTAGTCTAATTAATTTATCAAATACAGGTATATCGTATATGTCTAGTCGCTTTCAACGGGATATGATATTTGAAATGTTAAGAAATTCACCGATACAAAAACAAGATCCGCAAAAAATACGAACACAAGATATAACATGGTTCAGTTTAATATTTATGTTCATAGAAAGAAAAGAGAAATTCTATTGACGGGTATAAGTCACAAAGCAGTACACGTTAATAGATAACATTTCTTTGTATATAATTGATACTATGCGGAGTTCAAGAAAAACCTATGTAGTTCAAATTAGAAGTATAAAACAAGAGCCGAAATTAAACCGAAAAAGTCAGACTAGAAGATCTAACGGCCGCCAACATCTAACGTCCGTCAGCCCAAATTTCTGATCATCTTGCGTGTACAAGAGTGCTAGCGTACATCAATTCCACTCAAATATTCACGCTGCATTCAACAATCTTTACCTTCGCGTAAAATAATCATTTGCGAAAAACCATGAAACTCCACGTTAACTCCAACCAACTCACATCACTTGCGAATCTTTTTTGGATTTGACAGCAGAAAATTGTATTCAAGTATAAAGTCATAAGTTGGACCTATATATGAGTGTAAAAATGAATGGACGGTTGATGCGTTCACGTCAAATATTTAAGGTCCTTAAATTATTTTAGAAAATAGGCTTCTCGTTCATCCATTTACTCTTTATAACTTTATTAATCATTATAATCCTGCCACGAATTATATTAGAATGTTATTATATACAATTATCTTTCGACTTGCCAGCAGAAATCGACAAGAAACATCAGTTGGACCAAGTTGGCGAAAAGAAACTTTAGTTGGACCAATAGAATGAGTAGAAAATATTTGTCGTAATCGATGCGTTCACGTCAATGATGTCCTTGTATTATTATTTTATCTATTACGAATCAAACCATATTTTCTTAATTTCCGTGGGGTAATATACTTAACCACGTGGTTTTTGGCCCACCACGTGAAACGTTTCATAATTATTTATTTACACATTTTTGTTTAGCTCTCTTACATTTCATTAACAATTTAATTATTAATTAGCATTTGATACAGAAAAACATCTAATGGAAAATATTTGCAGCATGTGTATACTTTTCTTGGTTTTGGTTTGCTTTAACCATCGTGTGGTTTGCTTTAGACTATTGGAAACTACAAAAGAGCCAAATAGAGATTAGACTTTTACGTGTGGATAAATTGAGCACTTATGCGGTGAATATTCAATTTTTTCCACTGTCTATAGAAGTTGTCAGATATTAGAAAAAAAACTAGAGCATAATTTTTTTTGCCGAGAACTTTTTTTTTACTCTGTTCTAATATTTGAACCATGGTCTTGGACAACAATTTTGTGAAGAGATAATTAATTGATAAGACTATAGATTGAACAATTACATTGACCCTAATCCTATTTTGTACACCTCCTTATGGTTCACAAATTCTTTCATCAATCCATCAACAATTACAAAGAGAGAAATGTTGAGCGTGGCGAGATATTCACCATGGTTGGTGTCCGTCAAGTCTCTTTGCTTATGCAAAGTGGCCAATGCCGTCAAGGTCCTCGACTAAGTTTTTTATATAGTGCCTCCTCCTCCTGCGGCGGTTCCTCCTGAGTCGGACGACCTGTGTACCTCTTCCCCGCGAGAGTCCATTGCTTCGTCGCGGGTTCAGGTACCTTCCTCAGCACCGTTCTCGCTGCATGAGGCTGTTTTGCAGGGTACTCCTATTGCTGTGGTTGCGCCGAGCATTGAGCCTGGGTCTAGTGGCAACCCCGAACGAATAGGTCATGCTGAATTTTTGGCAAGAAGGATGGCATTGGCTGCAGTTGCTTCTCCCGGGGCGACCTCTACCCCCGTCCAGTGTGTGATCAACTTACATGCCTCCCCGCCATCGTTTGAGCCCGTCTGGGTGGACGTGGTCAACAAGAAGGGGAAGGACAAACGTCGATCGCCTTCTCATTCAGCCTCCTCGGGTCCGTCTGTTACCCTCGCCCAGTGCCAGATACGGTGAGGATTGGCACGGACCTAATTGGCCTCAGGGAGGCTGCTACTCCGCTCCGCACATACCTCGCTCCATTTATCGAGGTGGATGACATCTCGGAGCACAGACATATGGTCGAGGCTATGGTCGGCAACCAGTCTTGGGCAGATTTCGTCGTGTCGCCTCCCAATCAGGTTCGCATCCAGCCACCGCGTACGAAGAAATAGCCAGCGTACCTTAAAGGGTTTAAGCTTGGTAAACCCTGAGAGGCGACTCTGAGGGTAACAGGGAAAGCAGAAACGCTAATTTTTCCTGTCCCCGGTCACTTCAGCCACTTGCTGGCTCGTTCGATTTTTGGTTTTTCCCTTGCTCTTCATGGTTGGCCCACCTATCTTCCACTGCGTTGGTTGATATGATGGTTTGGGGCCTTTTTCCTATTTTCTGCTTTTAGTCTCGCCCCGCCGGTTTGCCAGGACTGTTGGCCTATTGGCTTTACGGGCTTGAGCACTGCTTTTTCTCCACTTTTTTGTACTTTGAACTTTTTAAATATAGGGGAAACCCAGCCCCTAACGGGGTGTTAAAAAAAAGTTTTTTATATAATTTTGGCTCTTATTTCAAACTCCTAATTTGACCTAGATTATTCCACGGTGTTCTCTATTAAATAAAGACATGTTACCTAAGTTTTTTTTTTAATCTAAATTTTATCATATTTCGTATACTTATCATAATATTATTCGTTCACAATATTTTTAAACATAAGATTTGAGATAGAAAATCTTTATAATTGTCTATTGCTTTTAAAAATTAAAAATAAATAACAAATAATAATTTTTTAACTCACTATAAATAAATTTCATATACCAACTTACAACTTTACACCAAAACCAAATTTTCGCAAAAATTTGAAAATCGTAGTTATATTTTAATTAGCATTATTTTTATAATTTATAATTTTGTATTTTTTATGTAATTTGAATTATTGTTAATTTAATATTTTTCAAAAAACATTATTATTGTTTATTTTTTGAAATTAATAATTTAATGCGAATAATGAAATTTATATTAACAAATATAAAATGTTAATTAAAAAAATTAAAGTTTTTAGGTTAATGATGTGGATGATAGATATATTAAGGGAAAATTACCTCCAGGCCCCTCGGATTTGCGAAAATTCATGTTTTAGCCCCCTATTTTTTTTATTAGCATTCAACCCTTCATGTTTGCAAAAAGTGTATATTTGAGCCTCTCTTGCCGGAATCCGGCGATTTCTCCGGCCAAACACCATCTAAGATGACCAAAATACCCTTTTTTAAAAGATGTGTTTAACCAAAAGTAAATTAAACACATCTTCATCCCCGACAACGATTGAACTCCACCTTCATTCCCTCGGACTTCGGAACCTTCAACGGCACCGGCAAAAGGTATATCCCAACCGACTCTGACGAGGACTCGCCCACTTCGAAACCTTCAACCGCTTGTTGTACGGACTGAACTCGACGCCCACTTCTACACAACAAAACCCAGCAAACCCAGAAAAAGGAGCGAGGCAGCTTCGTAGGGGCGATGGTTTCCTTGAGCCTCTCTGATTTCATATCTGGCCACATAAGTTAAATCCGATCGCCGATCTGACAAAGCCCAAACTCCCAACCAACAATAATTCCTAGGAGCTCGATTTTTTCCCTCTTTCAGGGAAATCCTAATTTTTAATTTTCCAATCCACACGACCAAAAATCTCGACGAGCCCGCGTTTCATGTTGAGGAAGCCTTCCCCGTCGTTGTAGGAAGCTCCTCGCAGCAAGCTGTCCCAATCCAGTTTTCACGACAAACTTGTCTTCACGCCGGTGAGACCACACACTCGAGAGTACACCGTCACCCAAGTTCCGAGGCTCCGAGCATGTCATTCGGTGTCTGCCCTGAGTCTATACTCCGTTGACGTTGTTGAGAGCAAGCCGAGGTCTGAGGCTCCTAGCACCGCTTCTGCCGTGGAGTCTGTCTACGTCGAAGCACTTGGTCTTCAATTGATCTTCACGCCGTGAAGCCGTCGGGAGTGGATGACGATGCACATACCTGATTCGATTCCTTCTCTCAAAAGTAAAGTGAATATTAGTTAGGGTTATGGATGGATGTAGGTGGATTCCTTAGGATGTTTCTGGATGTAGGTTGATTATTCCCTTTTTGCAGCTTGTTTTGGATAATGGGTGTTTTTAGTGTGTTTTTAATTTTTTTTAAAAAGCAAGGAAGAAGATGGAGAGAGAAGGAGATTTATTTCTTTTAATAAGTAAGGGTATTTTGGTCATCTCAAGTGGTGTTTGGCCAGAGAAATCGCCGGATTCCGGCAAGAGGGGCTCAAATATACACTTTTTGCAAACTGGAAGGGTTGAATGCTAATAAAAAAAAATAGGGGGCTAAAACACGAATTTTCGCAAACCCGAGGGGCCTGAGGGTAATTTTTCTATATATTAATTATTTATTGGTTGAGAATGGATTGGGTAAAAAACTGAGTTTAGGGGGGAAGGGCTGAGGTGGATGAGTGAGAAAAAATAAAATATTCCAGTGCTAGGTTGTATAAGGATGCTGCTGCGGATAGTCTAAAGTGTTGAATACTTAGTTATATCGACAAAACAACAAGGAAATTACAAATTTTATTAAATTTTTAGACTCCAAAACAACTGAACTGTAAAACTTCATCATTAATATAAGCAATGTACCATCCAGGGCTTCCACTTGGGCTAAAAAAATGCAATTTGAACAAGTGTTTGTCGTGAAAATTCAATCATGTTCATGTTAATCCCAGTCGTTATTGGAAAAAAAAAGGGAATGACCGAGACCATCACTAGTTGTGGTCTGTACTTCCTTTCAGGCTTGCGACCGAAGTCTCGGGTCACCGGAGAGGCGAAGAAGTAAGCAACCAGGCCAGCAAAGTACAGGGAGGAAGTGAAGGAAGTTAGCAGCTGGATGTCACATTTGTAGTAGTTGCTGGCCTTGGTGTCCCCTATAAACTTCCGAAATACATTTGGAAAGAACTTCTCAAGGAATGGCGCCATTGAGATTACTCCACCTTCAAATGCCATCAAAATTCTAATTGTTAGGAAACATCTTATCTTCAAGTTCCCATGTATCAATTTATTTGCATAACATCAACTTTTTGTTGAACGGGTTGATAAATTTTTCGCGCTTATAAACTAGGACCAAAGAAACAATTGTCCTATCTGACACAGGAAATCACAACAAATGGAGTGAGCCTGCCATTATAAGGCTCTCCTCCTCCTTTGGCAATTGCAATTCCTCCAGCCATTGCCTCTGCAACTATCAACTCGCTTAGCTTCTCTCTTTGCTGTGAGGGAAATGTGGTTTCTTTGGGTCCCCATTTATAAGTGAAGAAGAGGAGGTCACACGCAAAATGAAATTTCCATTAGGATGATGTGTGACTTGCATATGGAATTGTAACTGAAATTGCCACTTGGAGGATGAATGATGTTTGGCTTAAATATTGAAGTGAATTGTGATCAGTTTCGTTTTCTCTTTTGTTAGTGGAAGCGAACCTTTATTTGCGGCGTAAGATTCATCGTGTACGTATGGCAAAGTTAATTCGGAATACACGTCGGTTGGGTTGTACAAATGTTATAAATTTTTTGTATTCAACACAAAATTTCAAAATAATAGATAATTAAATTTCATCGTTTTTAAACTTAGCTGCACTTATATTGATTATTGAGTATATGGGAAAGAAACTATATGTCATTTCGCTATAGTATCTGCTTTGAAGATGATCCAAAACAGTAAATGCATGTGCTGTGTATTATTATACTTTCTAATAATTAATTTAGTTGGAATTAATTTATACCTTGAAGTTTTATATCGTCCAATTTATCATTTTGAACTTGGAAATGATCCTTAGAAAGATTAATAAATATGTATTATCATAACTCATTAATTTTACTATTCAAATTAACAAGGACCTTGTTTGATTAGGTTGATTGAACAAAACTCGTAATTGATCGTTAAGTCTGATGTGTAATAATTATTTTACAAACTTGTAATAGAGAGGGTGAAGTAGGTGTTTTTATATGTATTGTAAAATTACTGGTCTACTAATTTTGAGTCTGTAATTTTTTTAAAAAATAACAAAAAAAATTAATGTATATTTTAACGATGATGTATTTTCAATGGTTCGAACAGTATACTTCTTAATCAGATATGTGTATTGTCACTAGTACTTTCTCTCTGTCTGATCAATCAAGACCATGTAAGAAAAATTAGAAGTTAAAAAAGCCACAGAACAGGAAGAGCCAATTTACATTTCAGGCAGCTTCTTCCATCTTACCACCATCAACAATCCTCTTCCAAAACCACTGCTCCCTCCAAATAACATCCATCTTCTCCATGGGAACATTCTTGGTCTCAGGCAGAAACAGGTACACAAACACTGTCATAATTGCGACCCACCCACCAAAGAAGAAGAAGATCCCAGACTTGAAGTGGCAGAGCATTTCAAGGAAAGCCTGAGCCACCACAAAAGTGAATAGAAAATTCACTGCAACCACAATGCTCTGCCCTGCTGATCTGATCTCCAATGGGAAGATCTCACTTGGAACCAACCACCCTAATGGGCCCCACGACCAACCAAACCCAGCAACATAGACACAAATGAACACTAGAACCACCATTGCATACCCTTTTCCTATCCCTCCTTGGTCTCCAAGCTCAGCTGCAAGTACCCCACCAATCAGAACCTGTGAGAGGAGCATTTGTACACCCCCGGTTATTAACAATGCTCGTCGTCCGAGCTTGTCCACGAAGAGCATTGAGATGAATGTGGATCCTAGACCGACGACGCCTGTGACAACGCTGGACATCAGCGACGCGCTCTCACCTAGTCCGATCGTTCGGAAGAGGACGGGGGCGTAGAAAGAGATCACGTTGATCCCCGTGACCTGCTGGAAGAAGGGTATTGCCACTGCCATCACCAGCTGCGGCCTGTACTTCCTCCTCGTGATGTTCCAGAAGGGGCGGTTGATCACCTTCGAGGTCTCGTTCGCGCTGATGAGATCGTCGAGCTCTGCCTGGACGTCGTCTATGCCTCGCACCCGCTGCAGCATTCTCTCGGCCTTGTCGCGGTTGTTGGTTCGGAGGATTATGCTGTTGGGAGTGTCCGGGAGGAAGATTGCGCCTATCGTGAGGATGGTGGCCGGAACCGCCGCCATTGCCAGGGAGATTCGCCACCCCCACCCGCCTTGTATCTTCTCCGTCCCGTAGTTGATGAGGTTCGCCGCCAGCACGCCGATCCCGACGCTCAACTGGAAGCCATTGCTGATTGCTCCCCTGTACCTTGGTGGTGCCATTTCGGACAGATACAATGGAACAGCCTGCAAATATATTGTAACTTGTGACAATGTTCATAATTGAATAATGCTATGTTTGAATTCAAATCTCGTATCGCTCATTTTAAAAATGTCTCCAAGTAGAAAGTTTTATCTGTTAGAAAATTTATTACATATTTTAATTCATCAGTTGAAATGTTTATTTGATAATGAGGTGATCTATGGTTTATAAAGTCTAAGTCTACTTGGAATATGGACTTAAGGTCCCCAGTTAGCCAATATTATAAAGATCTTAGGGTATGGTTTCTAAATACACTAAATAAAGTGATGGATATCTTAAACGTCTTATAAATTTTAGTTGAGTAAAACTAAAAACCACTTTATTTATGCAAAATTTGTCCTTTCTAATCGACGTAAATACTACATAACAATAAGGAATCATTTTGCGACAGATTCAGATATTTTTTTTTATGAGTTTCTACTAATTCAGCATAATGATAGTCGTATAAAATATATCTAACATTATCATCTTGAAAACACTATTCCTCTTAAACCCGTCCACCTCATTTGATGTTTTAACCATCGACCAATGTTAATTTTTCTACGCTCCATTCCCATTAACTTATGCTCTATTTGTTCATATTTCTCTACGATCAATTCGTAAATTGGAACTACGTGATCATCCATAAATTTCCAAGGACTAATCCAGTTCGGTGGTCACCTGGTTGCCGAAACCGACACCTACTCCGAGCAGGACACGGCCAAGAATGAGCATATAAACGTTGGCGGCCGCACCGCCGAGCGCTGCGCCGGCGAGAAAAGAAGCACCGCCGATTAGTATTGTTAGCTTCCGACCGAAAATATCGGTGACTCGCGAGGCGAAAAGTGAAGCAATGAGGCCGGCTAGGTAGAGGGAGGAAGTGAAGGAGGTCAGGAGCTCGCTATTGAACTTGCAGTAGTTGCCGACTTTCTTGTCCCCTTCCATTTTTCTGACCACGTCCGGGAAGAATTTCTTTAGGAATGGCTCCATCGAGGTCACTCCACCTGCATACATAAAGTTTTCACGCGTATAAAAAGTTTCAAACGAAGTCTATTCGACAAAGTTAACGACGATTTTTGACTTCGCCAATGTGAAATTATATGAAAAAGGACGTCGCATTCGAACTTATAAACAAACTTACTATAACGAGCTTAGATGAATAACAATTAGCTATATGAAAGAGGATGTTAAGATATCAGCTTATAAACAAACTTATTACAGTGAACTTAAATGAATAACAATTAGCTACATAGAAGAGGATGTCGTGATTTTAAGTTACAGGCAAATTCCCTATAATGAGGTTTGAATTCGTTAATGTGAGAAGAATAATAATCGGCTACATAAAATAGTATGCCATGGTCTCAACTGATAAACAAATTCGTTACTTTTACAACTTCAAATATCATACCGTGATTTCATCACACATAAATTTTCATGAACTATCGTGAGTTAATGTGACGATGCTAATGCCTCGCATATTGGAGTCAGACTTGTAAAAACATGATTTTCTTGAATTAGAATAGATATCGTCAGCATTTTAACACCCAAAAGATGGTCTATAAAAGAGAACCCATAAAAACATGAATCCATTACACGAAATCATCTCAAAACGTCAGCTCTAAATGAGATTTTTGAATTTTGAAATATTTTGTCTCAAACATAGATTAGTCACCATAGGTTTAGAATGACATAAAAAAAATATTACAACCATAAATAATGTAATCATAATCAAGATATATACACCAAACCTGAGATTCCGATGTCGTAGCCAAAAATAACACCTCCCATGGCAGCCATCATACATGAAAGAACCACAAAAGAAGTCATCCGCCCATTGTACTGCCCCTCCTGGTGGCTTGCTACGGCCAATCCTCCCGCCATGGCAGCTTACACTTTCTAACTTTGTGCTCAGTGTGCCAGGCCGTTGGAGAAGGCTAGCAGGAATAGAGATAAAAGCAAATGGTGAAGATAAGTCTTGACTTATATAGAAGCGACACAGTAAGGTATTCTTCGTTGACTAGTCAATGTATCCATTTCTTACCACCACCTAAAGGAGAAATTTTATGGTGATCCGTACTTACCAAATCAAGTGACTTGGTATGTATTCACTAATCTCCTATTGACATGTGGATTAATATTTATTAATTAAATTGATAATTAGGATAGATAAATATGGAAACTAAATTAGTGATTATTTTGATAATAACTTCAAACAGATCTTTTCCAAATCAAATTATCTAATTAGGAAATAGTATAATTAATAATAACAAATCATTAATTAGCTTCACCTACTTTACCGATGGAGATTGCTGGAGACTTCTCCTCGAACTTAAAGAAAATAAAGTCACCGAAACTAATAAATAATAATAGGAAACTCACAAATAATATTAATTTCACTTATTTTATAACTAATATTATAAAATTCACAAAAAAAATTTGTATTAGAATTTATTATTTTGCTCGTTTATTAGATGACAACTTTATGTAATTAGAAAATTATTGTATTACAAGATTTTTTTTAGCACATTGAATTATAAGATATTGATTATCATGAGTTGAGCAATTTTTTTCACCGTTTGGCCAAAAGAAATCAATCTACAAGAAATTGATATTTATGCAGAAGAAAACAAGTTAGTGAAATATAGGTTTAAATATTTAGAATTTTTTTAAAGTTAATGTATTATTTATCTCCAAGGAAAATAAATAACATTATAAAGTTACAACAAGAAATCAAACACACAGCACAACCTTTTGCTAGTTACAGGCGCAACAACAACATTAATAACCTCAGACGGGATAGCTCGAAAGAAAATAGAATTACTCAAACACAATAGACAAATCACTCCAACGGTGGATAGTAAAATTCTCAATAGTCACTCGACAATCCTCAATCACAATAGACCAGTTACTCCGATCAGTCTGTGTCTTACACATTGCATTGATGAATAGTAAACTGAAATAAAGAATAGGTTCTCATATCGATAATATATAAATTGAAATTTGTTTGCTTCGAACAAAATCAAGAAAGCAATAAAAAAATTGTAGATGCTAGTCTCTTTGATATCTTCTCAGTCACATCACTTCAAATATGTATGTTGATTGTAGTTCAAGTGATAATTTGATATTCCCTACGACAAAAATATCATGAATCAATTAACAATAATAAATAAGTATATTACAAAGTTAATTAGATAATTAAATACATGCTCCAAAAATTGTGTAAATGTCATATTTGTATTTTGTTGTGGAATCATCTATCAAAGTATTTAAATATTACGTTAGTCTGAAGATATTTAACTACCGCATAGTAAACAATAGGCGACACTATATATATCACCTGATTATAATAGAAATAAATATTTGAACTGTTGATACTGTCGTTGCTGGGTATGGTAAAATATGTTGCCTGCAAAAAAAATTGTATTATTTAATATATTCTTTATAACAAAATAAATACATAATATTTCTACGTGAAATCCTTATCCATGTGATGATCCATGGCTTAAAGGAAGATTTGTAGTAAATATTAGGATTTTTTTAGTTGGGAGAGAAGTCTCCAGCAATCTCCATTGGTAAATTAGGTGAAGCCAATTAATGATTTGTTATTATTAATTATATTATTTCCTAATTAGATAATTTGATTTGGAAAATATATGTTTGAAGTTATTATCAAAATAATCACTAATTTAGTTTCCATGTTTATCTATCTTAATCAATAATTTAATCAATAAATATTAATCCACATGTCAATATGAGATTAGTGGATACATACCAAGTCACCAAGTGACTTGGTAAGTAGGGATCACCACAAAATTTCTCCCATCTAGCGCCAAAATCAACCGGTAAGAGATTATTTGATATTTTTAATATTTTATTCTCATTCGATCTTGGATTAGTCTATTCGAAGTTAAATTAGTCTAGTTAATTTATCAAATATAGGTATATCGTATCTATCTAGTCGCTTACAATGGGACAGGATATTTGAAATGTTAAGAAATTCACCAATACGAAAACAAGATGGTCCAAAAAATAAGAGCACAAGATATAACATGGTTTATTTTAATGTCTATGTCCATGGAAAGAAAAGAGAATTTTTATTAACAGATATAAAGTACACGATCATAGATAACATATCTTTGTATATAATAGATAATATGCGGAGTTCAAGAAAAACTTATGTAGTTCAAATTAGGAGTATAAAACAAGAGCCAAAATTAAACTGAAAAAGTCACTCAAGAAGACCTGATGGCCGCCAACATCTAACGTGTGCCAGCCCAAGTTTCTGATCATCTTGCGTGTGCAAGAGTGCTAGCGTACATCACTTCCACCCAAATATTTACGCTGCATTCAACAATTTTCACCATCGCGTAAAATAATCACTTTCGAAAAACCATTAAACTCCACCATAACTTCAACCAACTCACATCAATTGCGAATCTTTTTTGGATTTGCCAGCAGAAAATTGACAATTTAAGTATAAAGTCATAAGTTGGACCTATATATGAGTGGAAAAATGAATGGACGGTTGATGCGTTCACGTCAAATATATATGGTCCTTTAATTATTTTAGATAATAGGGTTCTTATGCATCCATTTACTCTTCATAATTTTAATTAATCATTATAACCCCCTCCCACGAATTATATTCGAATGTTATTATATACAATTATCTTTTTACTTGCCAGCAGAAATCGACAAGAAACATCAATTGGACCTAGTTGCCGAAAAGGAACTTCAGTTGGTCCAATAGATGAGTAGAAAATATTTGTCGTAATCGATGCGTTCACGTAAATGATGGTCCTTACATTATTATTTTATGTATTACGAATCAAACCAGATTTTCTTAATTTCCGTGGGGGAATGTACTTAACCACACGGTTTTTGGCCCACCACGTGAAACGTTTCATAATTATATATTTACACATTTTTGTTTATCTCTCTTACATTTCATTAACAAATTAATTATTAATTATCATTTGATACCGAAAAACATCTAATAGAAAAGATTTGCAGCATGTGTATACTTTTCTTGGTTTTTGTTTGCTTTAACCATCGTGTGGTTTGCTTTAGACTAATGGAAACTACAACAGAGCCAAATAGAGATTAGACTTTTAGGTATGGATAAATTGAGCACTTAGACCATCCGCATTGGTGCCCCCGCTACAGTGCGCGCCCTGGGCGCC
>SOPF01015851.1:0-15966 GCA_012979155.1 Hypericum perforatum
CCCTAGTTTGTGAAATGTCGATAAAGGCATCAAGTTAATACTTGCGCTTAAATCACATAAACACTTTGGAAACTCAATGTCACCAATAAAACTAGGAATAGTGAAACTCCTAGGATCTTGAAGCTTAGTGGGAATATTTTTCAAGATTAGAGAGCTACAATCTACCGTGAGGGCGACTGTCTCTTTATCTTCCCACTTCCTCTTCTTCGTGACGAGTTCCTTTAGAAATTAGGCATAGTGTGGAACTTGATCTAGCATCTCAAGAAAAGAGACACTGATTTGTACATCCTTCATTTTCTCCATAAAACGGAGGAATTTCTCATCCATTCCCGACTTTCTCTTTACCCTTTGCAGATAAGGTCGAATGGGAATCATTGGGGGTAGCAGTACATAAACTTCTTCTTCTACCGCAACTTTATCTTGTAAAATTTTTTCTTGAGGCAGTTGTTCAACTTTCTCTTTCACAACATCGTCAACCTTATCTTTGTCAGAGTCCACCACTTCACTTTCTTTAGCCTTCTTGTTGACTATTTGAGAGGCTAATTCTTTACCACTCCTTAAAGCGATAGCGTTTAAGAGACCTCGAGGATTTTCTTCAGTAGAACTAGGGAGTGAACCTGAAGCTCTTTGGGCATTTTCCTTTGCAATTTCCTCATGTTATATTTCCATGTTTCGCATGGCAGTTGATTGCCCCCTAAGGAATTGTTCCAAATTATTTTGCCTTGGCTCTTGGCTTGCTAAGGCCTTCAAGATTTGGCTTTGGTTAGTAGATGATTCTCTAGTCTGTTGGATGAATTTCTCTACCTTGTCAAATCTTTCCTCTAGGGCCCCCATTCTTTCTCCCAAAAATTCACGTGGTTGAAAACCAGGTGGTGGTCCTTGTTGTGGTGCACGTAATGGTAGTCCTTTATCAGGAACAATTGCCATGTTATCTTCATTGCTCCTATCTTTCCATGAGAAATTTGGATGATTCCTCCATCCAGGATTGTATGTTGAAGAATATGGATTGTTCCCCATCCTATTTCCTCCTTGTCCTTGACCACTAACAAAATTGACTGGCTCAGTTTGTTGGTTCATCATGGCACATTGACTCATGTCATGGCCAATATTTCCACACGCTTCACAATTTTGTTGAATAGCGACAGCATCAACTTTGCTACAGGTCAATTCACGTAACTGTTTTGCCATTAAATCTACCTGAGCTTGTAATGATGAGGAAGCATCAAGTTCAATCATTCCTCTCTTCTCACTTCGCTCAGATAGTTCTCTAAGCTCTCTGACAGGCTGTTTTTTTCTTTCATTTGCGATTATCCTGTTTGTTGCTGCCAACTCTTCCAGAACATGGTAGGCTTCATCTCTTTCCTTCCTCAAAAAATTTCCATTGGAAGCAGCATCAACAGTTTCCATTGTTGTCGGTGAAAGGCTAAAATAAAAAGTCTTTAGCAAAGACTCCTTCGATAAACCATGGTGTGGGCAACTCCTCTGCAATCCCTTAAATCTCTCCCAAGTTTCACTCAAAGAGTCTCCTTTATATTGTTCAAAATTTGTGATCTCCTTGACTAGCTTACTTGTCCTTGAGTATGGGAAATATTGATCCAGAAAAGCATTTGCAAGTTCTGCCCAAGTAGTTATTTGAGTATCCTTAAGTTGCTTATACCACAGTTTAGCCTTGTCCCTAAGCGTATATGGAAATATTCTTATCTTAACGACATCATCAGAAACTCCCTGGTACTTGAAGTTATCAGCTAATTCCATGAAGTTTCCAAGATGGTCATTTGCATCTTTATTAGGTAATCCATAGAACTGACTTGATGCTTGAAGCATATGAATCACTACCGGCTTGATTTCGAAGTGATTAGCTTCAATAGTTGGATGCTGGATTCTTGTTTTTGCTCCTTCATATGTCGGTCTTCCATGGTCCAATAGAGATTGTCGAGGTTCTGGAGCCTCAGCTCCTTGTCCTTCTTGTCTTTGATCCATCCTTGATTTATCTCTTTTTTCCTTGCACAATGACCTTTCTTATCGAGTAATGTCTTCTTCAAATTCTAACAGAAGGTTTTTGGTTGACCTGGTTAAGGGCATGCACGTAATTTTCCTCCTTAGTAACTTGTTTTGCAAGTAATGCTAAAAATTAACACTAAAAAATCTTTTTGTTTTTTATATTATATTATACTATTATTAGAACACGTAAAAAGTTTTCCTAACCCAAGTTCGTTCACCAAATCAAGTATTTAAAACTCAATCCCCAGCAACAGCGCCAATTTGTTCCTCAAGCCTCCCAGACGAGAGGGTCTGCTTTTTTTCTTAAGTTTTCTGCTATTTTCTCTAGACGACAGGTCGTCTGTCTAGTCGACCTGGCGTATGCCAGAAGTTCCTGGCGTGCGCTAGTTGATATGTTTTCTTAAGAGTTGGAGTACGCCAACTTTTCTAGCGTGAGAGTTTTTTGTCTCGGATGGCACAAGTTGGCGTACGCCACCTATTTCTAGCGTGCACCAACACAGCAGTTCTTCTAGCAGAGTTGCACAAATGAGTAAGTAAGGGAATATCGTCCCACAAAGGATCGAGTTTAAAGCTTCAACTTGGTTTTGGAACTTGTCTAAGATCAAATTATGAAGTAGTTTGATGGAAACTTTCGTTCTAAGATGGTTTACTACTCTAACAAATTATGAACCTTGTTACTTGAAGGTTTGGTATTCAAAACAGATTCTTAACAACTTATATTGCACAAATGAGCAAAGTGAACTTAAAACCATAATAATCATCGAATTCAGAAGGTTTACTAAGTACATAACATAGTCCTAGTGTTTCGAAATCAACCAAACTACAATCTCGTGCTAGAAAGGTCTAAATTGCTTCTTTACCATGCTTAGAATGATAAGATGTTCTCTCGATCCCAAAAACCAACCAAGCACAGCAAAGAACCAACTATATGCATCACTTTAAGGACAATAAATCACTCAGTAAGAGTATTAGCAACTCGAACCAGCAACTTATCTAACTAACCTTTCCATTTAAACTATCTCCTCTCGGTTTCAAGTTTAAACTAACTTTTAACCTTGGTGATCAAACAAGTTTAGCATAGCATGAAGTTTGTTAGTTTGACATGTTCATCATGTTTTTAACCCTCTAAACCGTGACTAAGTAGTGGCTTTAAGCCACCAAACTCAAAGATCAACTACTCACACATGCTTGCAAAGAACAATATAATAAAAAACATGAACATACTAAGCATTATTTAACAAAACGAAGAGTACAAGATAAGAAAGTGTTACAAGGTGATCCTCAGCTTTTCCTCAAGTTCTTCACAGAAAAGCTGGTCCAAGTTCGTTCTCTTCCTCTCTCTCTTACTCACACTTGTCTATTCTACTCTAATGTTCATTATTTGCATAAAAACAAAAGTCCAAAGTCAAAAAAATGTAAACTAACTTAATATCCTAATAACTATCCACCTCTGCACTATAATGGTCTGCCAAGGTCACAAGAAGGCCAAAAATTCCGAGTGCATGGCCCCCTCCAATATTTTCTACTCAAAGAGGTAAGTGGCTGGTAGTGTCACTGTCTGGTCTGGCATATGCCAACTGTGCCTGGCGTATGCCAGATCTTCAGATGCTTGGTCGTTCGCAATCCATCAATCTTGCTCGTGGTCGTTCGCTCCTCGTGCATCATTGGCGTACGCCACCTATCCCTAGTGTGCGCCAGGTCCTCAGCTTTGCTCTTCTCTTCTCTAGTCCATGCATCCGCTCATCTAACTCGATTGTCATCCATTTCCTTGATTAGCTCCTAAAACCATAAAACATAATGAGAAACAAAATACACGACTAAAAACATGAAATAAAGAAAACTAAGACAAAGATGACAAAAACTCAAAATAAAACAACCTAAAACACTAAGAACAAACTATAAAATAGACATAAGTAATGAGTGTTTTAAGCACTCATCAGTAGTCAACGGGTAAAAACCTTTCTCGGAGAGCTTGCTCCATTGTAGACCAATCCTGAATAGGTCTTTCTCCTCTCCTTCTCTTGGCCTCCTGCTCTTTCCTCCACCAAATGGCTGCTCCAGACTCTAGCTTGAAAGTCACGTAATTGACCTTCTGTTCTTCACTCAACTCCATACAGTCGAAGTACTTCTCAAGGGAGTCGAGCTAGTTGAGGAAACCTTCCACGTCTCCATCCCCAAAGAACTTTTCTATGTTCATTTTAAAGGGGCGATCCACACGCTTATGGTAATCATCGCCACGATCATCCTCCTTGTATGCCTCCCTTATTAGTATTCAGCCTGCATCTCCACGTCCACCTTCTCCTCTTCCACACCCTCTTGCACCACAAACTCCCCTTCTTCCTCCTCTCGGGTAGAGGGTCGTGTCAGAGTCTCCATCATACTCCACTTCAGGATCAAGGCACGCATCAGCTGGAGGAGGTTATACCACGAGATTAGCAAGTTGTGTGCGAATCTCTAATATGGCAGCCTCCAAATTGGTGAAACGTTGGTGCATGTCTAGATTCGGATTGTCCAAAAGGTCGGCCATCGAGCATCGGCTTTTGGTGAAGCTAGGTTTGATAAATGAGGCACGGATCAGGGGATCGCATTACCTTGTGGATCAGCTCATAGATGAGCTCTCTCTCAACTCACTGAGGTGATAATGTATACTCTCAACTTTCACGATCAATGTAGGAAATGATCTTGATCTAACACTCACTCTGATAACACTTGACGTAGGGAATTACGTGATAGACTTGGTCCAATTTGATAAAACGAACACTTAGTGACGTGATTCGAATGATCAAATAAGTTGAGCTCAAAATTGGACTAGTCACGCAGACAAAATTCGAAATTTGATAATACAACAACGTCACAACTTCTGTTGCTTCATCGAGGGTTGTTGGATTTTGATTCCAATGGCCTGGGGCAAAATGTAAACTAATAAACACACGCTCGCAGCGTTACTTCTTTCCAAACTCAAAAAATCTGAGGGGTTCAATACTTCGTGATTATTACATTTCGTTCTTGCCTTATAAGTAGGCGTGATTTCAGGCGGTCCAAAAACTCAAGGGCCGGCTGTTACACGGTTTGAATATCCCCTACTTATTACAATCAAAAAGTTATTTCCTAAATTGTTCAGCTTCTAGCTTAAATGGAAACTATCAAACGTTCCAAGCTAACAAGCACTTTATTGAATGCGACATTAAATTTTATACTAGCTTTAGCCGAACCAAGCGAATTCTTCCTCGCTCGCACAATCAACCAAGAGTAGCGAGTGACTTTGGTCATGACACTTTGTAGACTGCAGGAGCGAAGGATGATTACACTTGGTAGATTGATTTTCGCTAGGGACGGGCCTTCGGGTTATAAAGAGTAGGACAACGGACTTGGTAGGTGATTCAGTCGATGTGGGACAGGAACACGAACGGTCGAGAATGCGAATCGCTTTGGACTCGCGATAAGCTGGCCATGCACGCATTGATAACTCCATGCACACGTAATGACTTCATGCATACGACCAGCTTGAGACGTTCCTACGTCAATAGGTGAAGAGAGACATGGATGAACCAATCCTACACAAAAATGAAGGATTTTGAGATTGTATGTGACACGACGAAAATATGAGGCCTTCATTCTAGAATAAAATACGCTAAAAATACGCTAAAAATATTTTTATAAACAGTCAATATTACGTAACATTATACATTTGGGAATGAAAGTTTGCTAGTTAATTTTCTATTAATTTAGAATGAGTAAGTAATAAAAAAATCAAAGGGGAAACAATGGCCCGTATTGTCAATTCTCGTGCTTCTTTGTTAGAATTATTTTTCGATGCTAGAGAGAGAAATTAAAAGGTATTATTTGGCACAGATATGAGAATTGAAAACAATGTTTCCAATAGTAGAGGCTAAATGGGTATTTGTTGAAAGAATAGAACCTTACCTAATTTAAAATCATACATCATGTTCTAAAAATTAATAAATACATTCAGATTAATATTACAAGATTATAGTGTATTCAACAAGAATGAAAAATTGCATATTGTAAGAATACCTCCTCAAAAAAATATTGTAAGAATATTTTTTAAAAAAATGAAGTTCTTTTTTTTTCTTCTCAATAAATGTTTTAGAACTCGGTAATAAGCTTGTGCTCGTCACATGTTATAGAGTATCTCTAATCAAAGAAAAATGTACTTGAAGAATAATAGAGAAAATAGGAAATTTGAGAGAGGTAGAAAGTTTATATTAATTATCGTTCAATCTCATTACAAAGACGCTCACATGTATTTATAGCCAATTCATGCAACCATCCATTATCCACTAATAAATGGTGCATATTATATACTGAAAATACTACTTAAAGTAGTGGTCATAGTAGTAATAGATGTTCGCTTAATTATCCAAAAACAAATTCAAAATTACTCTATTCAATATCGTTCACAAGTCACAAAAGATGATAAAAGATACAAATAAAATTATAATATAAAAACTACGAATTTATTCAAGAGACAATTTTTTATTTACTTAAGAAAAATATATAATAAGTCAAATCTATAATAACAATCTCATAGTAGTTCTCAATACTTAACTCTTAAAATACCATATAATACGTTTTTTTATTTAAATGAGGGACATAGCGTAGATGAGTACATGTTAGATCATTCATTTACACATCTAAATATGATAATAATGAAATCGTCTAACTTTACAACAATCGATACACCAAAAAACATAATTGGACTACCTTAATTCATCAAATACTAGTCAAGTGTAGCGAGATGATAAACTCTGCTAGTATTAATTTGTAAAGATATTAATAAAAATACTCGCAAGAAAAGATATGTTAAATCTTGAACATGAAGCTCTTTGGTCAATAAAAAGGAACCCAAATATTCTTGTTATTGTTGGTTTTCGCGCGTAATTAACAAATAATTATGAATTTAATCAAGCTTAATTAAAACGTAAATTAAGCAAATTAAATATCGCCTACTTGTTGAAGCGATCTCCCGTGAAGTCCCATGAAGTCTTGCAACGTTGTTGGTGAGTTGTGGGTCGAAGGTCCGATCACGTTCGGAACGAATCAGAGCCTGATTTCCACGACTGGACCTATCCGTATATCTTGGAAAATATCATGTACTAAACTGATATTTCCTATACGAATGGTTATCTGGACAAGGCCCGCCCGTAACCGTCAAGCTGGGCCCGCCCATGGATAGGGCCTAGCCGTAACTGTCGAGCTGGGCCAACCCGAGGGCAGGGTCCAGCCATAACCGTCGAGCTGGGCCTACCCAGGAATACCTAGGCAGGGCCTGCTCGTAAATGATGGAACTGGGCCTATGTTGGAAATATCCGAGCAGGGCCCATCCATAAACGGTTGGGACCGACAGGTGGCAGCACCTCAAATAAAGGCCAAGGCCCCTATTTATAGGGAAAGCAAGCAGCTGACTCAGCTGCTTACTTTCATGCTTATCCAATAGGATAGTGCTTATCCATTCACTGACGTCAGTGCCTATCCACACGGATAATACCGATTCGCTAACCAGTACAATATCCGGGTCCAATTGACCCGAGCCCAAATTTGCATAATGAATGCAATCCGGGCCCGGAGTCCAACAATCTCCCACTCATTCATCATCGATCACAATTGACAATGGATGAAATTTGGGCCGATGTCCAAAATTTACACTCATTCATTATTGACCACAGTCAACAATGTATAGATAACAGCTTTTATATAGGCGGTCGTGCGACCAGCACACGTCGAGTCCGTTGAGCTAAAATCCAGAAGCACTGACATACGAGCTAACTGAATAGCAGCATCTCGACATCTCACATATAATAAAGTGTGCTTTTACCCCAGGACTCATGTCACATTCCATTGTTCATACAATAATTTTAAATAATTTTATTCGTGTTCACTATTATACTTTTCAATATAATTGGTATACCTGAACAACGAATCTCGAAATATGATGGACAGAGTTCCTTCTCCCTTAACTATATTATTTCCATAATGATCTAGCCTGCTTTTCTAATTAGCCTTCCAGGTTGAATCAATATGCCATAACCTTTTCTTCAACTAACTAAGATAGCAACACTAAATCATACTTCCAGAATATGTTTAGGATCTTAAAGGCAAACTTTGGGAACCCATAGTTCTCGAAACGCGGTCTCACACCAGGGATTGTAAAATCAATGAATATTTTCATCCCATCCGGTGGTCGAACAGCACACAAGATACTCATTCTTGTGTTATGGTGTGAATTCCATTTTATAAGAACACATATCAATTAACACCATACTAGAGTCATAGCCATAGCTTAGCTCTAGGCTAGAAGACAGACAGTATGATAAGTTCCACTTAAATTTATCATATGGATTATAGAAAATCCAAATACAGTAACTTCTTACTGTATCCCATTACATATCTTGTTTTCATAACAAGACGATATTATCGCTATAGGATATTGCGTATCTAAAATATCCAATGGCTGCCTCATCTCAATCAAGAATAACATATTTGACTCCCACTGAGGTAAACACCTGTGTGAGTGGGTTACTTTTCTGTCTGACATGTTATGCAAGGTGTTCATATTGCTAAAAACAAAAATTTCTACATTTATAAATGAAACCGTCATAAACCTAATGACTTTATGTGTTTCTCAAACACTTTTTAAGATAATGCTTCAGTCATAGGGTTTGCAACCATATCTTACGTTGATATGTGTTTCATACACAGTTCTTTAGATTTTTCTCAATATCTATAAGCTTAGCCCTGCTATGGAAACACAGATCCTTCGCATAAGCTATAGCAATTTGGTTACTGCAGAACACTCACAATGAGTATTCTGCAATAGCATTCAAATACTTTAAAATTCCCTTGACAATTATCTAGTGAGCATTGCCTGAATCCTATTGATATATGCTTACAATGTCAATAGCACAGTAAATATCAGGTGGTGTACACAATATTGCGTACACCAGATAACTAACTACATTGGCATAGGAAATTATTTCCATATTCCCTATTTGTTTAGCTATATTTGGACACAAAACTTTGCACAAATTATGACCTTTCAATAATGAGACATACTTTAGATTACTATGATCACAATTGAAACATTCTACTACTTTATGAACATACGTCTCTCTTTATGAAGGAGACATTGTCCTCTTCGAATGATTTCTCAAAATCATAACTTCGAGTATGTAATCAACTTCACACATGTCTATCACATCAAAGTTTTTCGATAAGTAGTCCCATGTCATTAGAGGCCAAGAGAATGTCATCAACATACAAAGTGATGATGACAAATTTCTTACCTGATCACTTAACATATACATAGTGATCTTCGTGAATCATGATAAAATCATTTGACATGATAGTATTATGAAAACAAATGTACCACTGTCTAGACGATTGCTTAAGACCATAAATTGATCAATTCAATTTGCAAATCTTTTGTTCGCAGCCATTTTTGGATATTGCCCTCAGGCCAAATCAAACAGATTTGTACATCAAATTCTCCAAAGAGAAAACCAATCTTAACATCCATATGTTGTAATTCTAGATTCATGTTAGCAATCATTGCCAAAATGACCCTAATGGACATGAATCAAACAACAGTAGCAAAAGTCTCCTCATAGTCTATTTCTGCATGTTGCTTGAATCTTTACGCAACCAGATAAACTTTGTATCTTTCAACACTGTCGTCTGTATTGCTCTTGACTTTGAGAATCCACTTATTCTCAATAGTCTTTACATCTTTTAGGTAGATCAACCAGATTCTAAACTTGGTTTTTGGTCATGAAAGACATTTCTTTCTCTATCACATTAATCTACTCAGTCTTTTGTGGAGATGATAGAGCACTAAACACATTTTTGGGCTCATCTACATCCTGAAGTATGGTCAGTAGAACTTCACTCAAATCACCAAACATTTCAGTGATATTAAGGAGGCATTAGCCTCACCTTGGACAATAAATCATCGGCGAGGTATGCAAGTTCTATTAGACCTACGAAATTCCTAATTTTGATAAATATCTCTCATGTATTTATCGTATCTAAGAATCGTACTATTATTAGGCAGAAGTTTTGTACTCCCATTGGAATAGAGAACATAAGCCTGAAGTTCTATACTCATACTAGAATAGAGAACTATAAGCCTTTTAGGATTAAGACAAACTTCCTTCTGGACCATGTTGAGATGGAAAGTCACAACTTTCTGTCTCAATTCTCCTACTTAGAAGAAGGGGTCCAAAAAGCTTTGGTTCAACTAGTTCATAGAGATCAAGGGTCTTTACTAACCTCTCTCAATCTAAGAAAATTCATTTTCCAAAAAATTGATACTATGTGACTCAAATTCTGTTACTGGTCTGTTGTCCAGTTCACCAATGAACACATAACCTTTTAGATATCTCAGAATATCTTATAAGGATACTTTTTCTACCTGTCGGTCCTTATATACCGAAAACACTTGAGGTAGAATAGACATAAGATGCACACCCCCATGGCTTTAAAATAAGATAAATTGGACTTTCGATCTATCTATATTTCAAAAGGGGTGGTAGTAACAAACTTAGAGGGTACATAGTTAAGAACATATGTAGCAGTTAAGAGTATATCTCCATAATTGGCAAATTTGCCTCTGCCATCATAGATTTTACCATGTCAAGAAAGATTCTATTCCTTCTTTTAGCAATCACAATCTATTGGGATTTAGAAGGAATGGACAACTAATGTTCAATTCTTTCCTCAATATAAAGTGCCCTATCATTCATTAGAAAGATATTCACGGTCGTGATCAGTTCATAAAGTCTTTATCTTTCTATCCTTCTGATTCTCAACAAAAACCACATAGGTCATGAAGCAACTTAATGCCTCTGACTTGTAAGAAATCAGGTATATCAGACTATATCACAAATAGTCGTCAATAAAGGTGATGAAGTAGTATACACCATATGCTGCCCTCATATTCATTTGACCACATATGTCAGAGTAGACTAATTATAATAGAAATTTGGTTCTAGCCCTAGAATCAAAGAGTTTTCTAGTACTCTTTCTTTCTAGACAAGAAACGCATCTATGTAAGATAGACTTTTCTACATTACCTTGTAATCTGGTCTTAGTTGGACGGTTTAAGCGATCTTGGCCCACATGGCTTAATCTAGAATGCCACAACATAATATCATCTTTCGACGAATTTAAACTGGTGACAAAAGTGTAACTATCACAGGGATCAATATCCATAATGAAAAAAAACTTTCTGATTCATTTCTAAGGCCATAATATGTAACATCCAAAATATAACCTAACAATGTCGTATTTAAACAATAATGAAAAAACTACAGACATCAAAATAGATACAGAAATTAGGTTCGTTTGAATATCTGGAGCAAATAACACGTCATGTAAAAAGGAGAGGACATCCACCATGAAAGTGTAATCTACAGGTGTCCAGACCCTTCACATCCACAGACGAGTTGTTACCAATAAAAATAGTATTTGTTCCAGTCGATAACCGTCGATATTCCACAAATAAACTAGGATCTCTAGCTATATGGTCTATTGCTTTTGAATCTACCACTCACATAGAATCTGATTTAGCAAAGAAGGCACAAGAAGATACATTAACCTCATTCACATTAGAGTTTAAATGTGCCTGCTTATGCATTTTGCAATCTCTTACAAAATGTCCCTTCTTGTGATAGTTATAATATTTCACTTTAGAAATATTAAACTGTCTCTTTTTCTTAGACCTGGAGCTATCTACTTTGGGTCCTGAGTTTTCAGCCTTTGGATTTTAAGAACCCTTACTCTTTGTTTTCTCTTTTCCTAGAGCTATTTGAACTAATCAAATTTGCTTTGGGATAAGATTTCATAGAAAAAAGACAATCTTCGTCAAACTCAAGGTATCTAGCAACATTCTCAAATATTACTAGAAGATTGGAAATGAGTAAGGTTTATCTATATTTGTTGTAAGGAACGAATAATAGATTGAATCTGTTGCTCATTGTTGAGTATGTGATCAGCCTCAGCTAGATCACTAAACCTGTTGGATATTATCCTCAAATGTTTCCACATAGGAATATTGGGACACTTTTTAAAGGTATTACCTTATTATCAAAACACGAAGCTTTGACTCAGAAAGCTTCCTAAAATTCAATTTAAGGACAACACAGAGTGCTTTCGTGTTCTCACAAACATAAAATTGCCTTGTGATGTCATCCATCAATAAGCTCAGCAATATAAAACGAATAATAGAGTTATTTTTCTTCCAAACAGTATAGGCTACACAAGCTTATCTATATTGTGCAGTGTTACCTTTATCAGACACTAAAATAATCATAAGTACTAGTTCAAGAACCTCTTATTCTTTGAGCATGTACTAGATTTTCATGCTTTAGTTGTCATAGTTGAGTTTAAACTTATAGTTCAACTCATCAACTATCATGCTAGAAGAAACTGACATCTCTATAGGGATTTTAAAATAGAAGAACACATCAGAAATTTTGATTTAGGCAATATGAACCAGTTTACTATAATCTGATAACTTTAATGACACATAGTCTTTGATTAGTCTCAAAATCGAAGTAGGTCGCTAGTGCGCTTCCCATTACCATTCAAGATTTAATCTCCAACTAAGGTCACTAAAAGTTCACATACAATAAACTCAAGTGGTACATGAATAAAATAAACACAATTTATTTATTCATGTAGTGCAATTGTATGTAAACATGGATACAAAAACACAAGTATAAAGTTGTATAATAAGAACAAAACTTATTACAAACATATTGTTTCCTTAAACAACAAATGATAAAGAAAATAACATAACAGATATATCCATACATATCAAACAAATTCACCCAGATCAAACACTAGGGTGGGCAAACATTGTATCTAGCAACATATGTTAGATAATTACTTTGGGTTAGATCACATATCACCCAAAATAAAATTTCAAATCACCAATGCGCCTCATAAAAAATGGATAAATCTCATAATTTTCGAAACATATTTCAAAAATTACTCAGATAATTTAAAACAATCATATATTTTAAAAAATCTTCAAATTTTTGAAAATTAATCGAAAAAAACAAATTTATTCAATTAAAAAACAAAATTTATACCAAATTAGGATTTAAAACAAATTTAAATCAAAATTTAAAATTTGATTGAATTAAAATAAGTCTATAAGGACCTATTTGAAATTCAATTAAACCAAATGAGTACCAAATTAGGATTTAAAATAAATTCAAATCAAAATTTGGGACTCAATTGAATTAAATAAAATTGTCCAAAAGGTCACATTTGAAATTCAATTTACAAAATTACTACCAAATTTAGATTTAAAATGAATTTAAATTAAAATTTGGGACATTAATTGAATTAAAACAAGTCCTTAAGGACTAAATTAAAATTCAATTAAACTAAAACAGTACCAAATTAGGATTCAAAACAAATTTGAATCGAAATTTGGGACTGAATTGAATTAAAAACATCCCCAAAAGGACCTATTTGAAATTCAATTTAAAACCATGGTGACCGATTTAAAATAAATCACCCAGATATTTAAGATATTTTGCAAAAAATGCAAAATACCGAAAATGCCCCTCCCACCAGCTAGAAATTCTTTATAGAGTATATAGGGATTTCTTTTTTTTATTAGTGAGGGCAAGCAGCTTTCATTTCATCCCCGACCTTCTCCTTTTCCTTTCTCTCTCCCCGACTCTCCTTTCCCTTTTCGAACCCAGAAGCCCGCCGCGCCACCACCTACGGTAGCGGGCAAACGGTGACGAGTCATCTGATGCCACTGGTTGGGATCGACTTACCGCGACCTCATGGTCACGGCCCAACCACTCCGGCGGGCTGTCGTGCCCCGGTGGGCCTTCGCGGAGGACTTCTCTCTCCAGCGTAGTCGAAACTTCCGAGGCCAAGAACTTCAAATTCTGACAACGGCAAGCTACGAAACTGGTATGGACATGATTGGGAGACATTGGTGAGTCATTTGGAACAGGTCTCCGGCAGTGATTTCATCGGAGATGGCCGAAAATTGAGTGTGTATGAATCGGCCAAAATTCGCACAATTAGGGCTAGGGTTTTCAATCTGGGAATGCACAATTACATTTTAGTCCTAAAGCTTTTGCAAAAAATTTAAATCAGCCCGAACAAATTTCCAATTCGGTCCTCAATTGACAAAATTAGTTCTCAATTAAGTCTAAAAACAATCTAATTTATAATTAAATCATGATTAACATGATTTTTAATTCAAATCATCGAATTAAAACATCAACAATGTACACGAACATGTTACAAACCATGCTCTGATACCAATTGTTGGTTTTTGCGCATAATTAAGAAATAATTACGAATTTAATCAAGCTTAATTAAAACGTAAATTAAGCAAATTAAATATAGCTTACTTGTTGAAGCGATGTCTCGAGAAGTCCCATGAAGTCTTGCAACGTTGTTGGCAAGTTTGCGGTCGAAGGTTCGATCACGTTCGGAGCAAATCGGAGCCTAATTTCCAAGACTGGACCTATCCGTATATCTTGGAAAATATAATATACTAAACTGATATTTTCCTGTACGAATGCTTATCTAGATAGGGCTCGCCCACAACCGTCAAGCTGGGCTTGCCTGAAAGTAGGGCCCAGCCGTAACCGTCGAGTTGGGCCCACCCGAGGGCAGGGCCCGGCCGTAACTGTCGAGCTGGGCCCACCTGGGAATACCCAGGCACGGCCCGCCCGTAAATGACGGAACTGGGCCCGCGTCGGAAATATCCAAGCATGACCCGTCCGTAAACGGTCGAGACCGACAGGTGGCAGCACCTCAAATAAAGGCCAAGGCCCCTATTTATAGGGAAAGCAAGCAGCTGACTCAGCTGCTTACTTTCTTGCTTATCCAATAGGATAGTGTTTATCCATTCGCTGACGTCAGCGCCTATCCACACGGATAATACTGATTCGCTAACCAGTACAATATCCGGGTCCAATTAGCCCGAGCCCAAATTCGCATGATGAATGCAATCCGGGCTCGGAGTCCAACAGTTTTGTTCTTGAAGTACAAAAAGAAAATCAAGTCCTTCTCATGAATATGATATACATAACTCTTGTTCTTGTTTCGACTCATCCTCTCGTTTACCTAAACGAGTTATCCAGATCTTGTCTTGTCTTCACATATATATCAAGATCAACTCAATACTTTGATAAAATAAAAGACCGATACTCTTACGAAGGCACTACACAGAAAACACACATTGAAACAATATTAACCACAGCCCCAACAATCAAACGAAATCTGGAGTTTTCTCTCATGCATGGTGGGATACATTGGTTTATACGAAAATCTAGAGTCTCCTCTAATGATGTGGGATACTTATTTGCTTGCTACAAATGAGTATTCCTTCGCTCTTGCGTAACTTATAACATTGGTTACGCTACGGGACAAAAATATGTGTAAGGAGATACTCTCGATGCTGGACACACATCATTCCTATGCTCTACTAGAAGACACAACATAAGTTTGTGTGCTACAAGTGGCCACACAAAAAGCGTCAAGAAAAATTTCATACACTTTAGGCCAACGAAATCAATTCATCAAATAATCTCTCGACCAACTCAAACCAAATATAAACAAGCACCAGCGAAACTGATCACAGACAGAGCCAAAAAGCAGGAAGAAAAATTTAAACAAGACCAATAAAATCCAACAATAATCATCCAAGCCAACCCAACAATATATGCATAGAATCAACAAGTTGTAAGAATTATCTATTAATAATTAGGGTAAATTACTCTCAGGTCCCTGGCTTATGTCCATTTTTGTAGTAGGGTCCCTGTTTTATAAGAATTTGATATAAGGTCCCTATTCAATAACGAAATATTGGTCTAAGGTCCCTGTCTGACATCATCAATTAATTTTTTTTATTATGGAATTGACCAAAATACCCTTACCCAATAAAATAAAAAAATCCATCTT